>OX328132.1:33705287-33950287 GCA_946811695.1 Gonocerus acuteangulatus | reverse complement strand
TAAAAAATATTTATATATATATATATATATATATATATATATATATATATATATATATATATATATATAGGGGAAGGTGTTGTACCTTTGACCACTTTGGAAATTGAATTTTTTTTAGCTTGAATATTAACGCTAAATTCACTTTTTTTATTTCATTGTAATTAGTATTCTATTGCTTATCATATTTAATTTTTTCAAGTTTCTAGCTTTACATTTAATATTTTTTATTAATTTTTAAAAAAATAATCGTACAGTGGTCAAAGGTACAACATGTAGTTGTACCTTTGACCACGGGGGTGTTGTACCTCTGACCACGTAAAAACAATATAGCAGTCCAGAAAAAAATTGTATTCAGCAATATTGTAATTAATTGTAGGTTTAATAAATACAGGAGAAGGATGTAAGCATAATAAAAAAAACTATTATTGATATTATGTTATGCTTAATATGCTGAAAAATCCAGTCCAACCGATAAACGTTTTAACTGTCAAGCAGATCCATTAGCAATAGTAGGGTATGGAAGTTTAGCCAAAATGTCTTCAACATCAATATCATACAAATTTTCATCTTCTCTCGTAAACTTGTCACTTAAAGTTTGTCTTTTCAAATATTGGATCTTAAACATTGGACATTTAATACCACAGATCTCTGCGACTAAATATGTAATAGTAATATTAATTATTTTTTTAAATTTGTAGCAGAAGAACATAAAAGTTGAATTATAAAAAAAAATACTCGGGTGTGTTGTACCTTTGACCTGGTCAAAGGAACAACAACTAGTCTTGGTCAGAGGTACAACACCCTGGTAGTGCAAATTAAAAAGCATGCTAAAAATTTTAGGGTTAAGATAAATCAATTTCAGATGCTACACCACGTTTCTTATTGTAATAGCTAGTTTGTTAAATGATTTCCATCTAAAAAGACATAATACAAAAAATATTATGAGGCAAAACGTCATCAATAAATAACTTACATTTTTATATTAGAAATGGATAAGTATTTTTTGCAAGAATCCTCTTTGACTTGAATAATTCAAAGTAGGTTACACAAGACCTCTAGTGAAGGAGCTAAACAATAATTACACCAAAATTTATAAAATGTTGCTACATGCCGCCACAGCCTCGGTAGTCAAAGGTACAATATGGACAGAGGTACAACACCTTCCCATATATATATATATATATATATATATATATATATATATATATATATGTTTGATGTTATTTTTCGTCGCTGGGATAATATTTTTGGATGAAACGGCAGTTTTCTCCAGCGGTGGTACTACTCCTTACTCCTGGAGTATTGGAATAGGTACCTGGCTGACGAAGATGGAGATGACCCCATCGAAATATTCCAGGAAGAAGTGAGGAGGAGTACCACCGCTTGAGAAAAATGCCGTTCCATCCAAATATATATATATATATATATATATATATATATATATATATATATATATATATATATATATATATATAGTGCATATATGGGAAGATATCGACGCTTGGTATTGCGAAGGTAAATATTTTTCTATTACCCATATATTTTAATAATAATATTTAAAGTTTTAAATCTGTATCAATCTACCTTTAATTTTATCCCTAGCTACAACACACATTTACCATTCATCCTTGTCGATGTATAATGTTTTCCCTTTCATCACATCTGTATATAAAATTATAATTAATTTTGTACTCCTCGTTTTATAGACCTGATGAAGCCATCAATTTCAAGCCGAAACCTTAGAAAAAATATGCATCTTTTTATTTAAAAAATGTAGTTTTAGTAAGATACCACACGACCGAACACACTTACTATATCTACCATTTTTAAATACCATTCATAATTATTCTTCTTTAGACACACACACACTATATATATATATATATATATATATATATATATATATATATATATATATATGTTGCAATAGGCGTGCATTTGAAGAAATGAATGATAACCGTATTCGGTACTGGGGAAATGCAAGTAAATCGATTGCACCCCAGTTTCCATGGAAATCTCCCCTCCAAACCCAAATATACCTTACCGGTAGCCTTTACCTTAATTCCGTACTAACCCATCATGCTTTTTTTTAAATTTGAAGACAAATGAAATTATTAGTAAAAAAAATATATATGTTATCTAATTTAATACAATATTATAAAAAAAAAAATATTTATTTGGCAGTTTTAATTTTTTCTCAGGAAAAGAAAAGGATTTATTAGAGCTAGAAGAATATAAATATAATAATCCAGCAAGCACCACCCTATGCATTTTTACATGAACCAAAAAAGTGGCAGTTTTTTTCACACACCTATTACTCTGGTTCTATCTGTGATAGGGTCTTGTAATTTCAACCATACATAGTTAATTTAGTAAATAACTGGTCCTGCCTATATCGAATTACATACAAAAGAAGTCCTACCTCATACGTAAAAAGACCTCGTCACGTAAATTTTCAATGGTGCTAAAAAATGTACTTTTGGCTCTTCCTACTGGGATCAATTGCAGTAAAATATTTGATAATAATTGTCAAATATTTGATCAAATCAATTATTTTATTGTTTTTTAAATCACTTTTATAATTTTTTATTATATAAATATGTTAAATATACATGTTCACTTAACGTAACTTACTTAATTGTTTTTTTATTCTAGATAAATATGTGAAGATAGAATTAGACACTTTTTAATGAGACACATCTTTTTTAAGCTATAACACACACATGCCAAATGAATCATCATTCACCCTCTCTCATGTACATTTTTTTCCCTTTCTTTAGTATATAAATTATTATTAACTCATTCCTCTGTATATATTCTGTCGTCCTTGTTTTACAGTCCTGATGAAGGCTTGAATAAATCTATCCGAAATCCCGGCAAAAATTTATTTTCTTATAAAAGCATGCAGTTTTAATAAGACACCACGACTTAACCGTGACAAATTCTACCGTCGCATTTCCAACGGTCAACGATCTCCTTTCAAAAAATAAATGTGTGTTTAATAGCTGTACAATGAACGATATATAATACACACACACACACACACACACACACACACATATATATATATATATATATATATATATACAAAATTAAATGTAGTGAATTCTACAAATTTTGTATTAGGAGATCGTACTTAGTAGTTCTTTTCTTTTTTTTTTAATAGTAATAAAATTTAAATAAATCTTATTTAGATTTTAATAAACGCATCTGTTTAGAAAGAATCCTACATTACCATTTACAATCGATAATCAACTAATAAATCAGAACAAGTATTATTTTTCGTTAATAGTGCAAATCCGTTTATCTTTCAGACAAGCGGATATATATACTCTACATACTGTCAAATATCAGCAAAAGAAAAAAGCAATATATAAGATTTTCTACTAATAAATTTTCTATTAAATATGTTAATAATATTTTTTTCCCAAATTAATAGCCAAAATACGGTGGACATATGTCAAGAACCCCTTTAACCAAGAACCCCAGTAACCCTTTAGGATACTTGAAATGATTCCAGAGCAGCTCAGACAAAGAGAGGCAGGCTACGAAAAAGGTCGCTTGACGACCTGGAGGCGGACTTGCGGACGAAAGAACTTGCGGAAGTTGATTTACACACTTATTAAGAAGAAGAAGGCATTGATAAAGAGGAAAAGCTTATATAAAGTGTTGAGACTTACAGTAAGGCTGGTCTGGCCGGCTGCATAGGCTGGAAATACAATGATTGCTGCTGTAAGATAAGGCAACAAGTGAACTCTTCGATCAAGTAGGGCTAAATAGAGAGAGGGGGAGAGGGTGAGGGAGTGAGTGGGAGAGGGTGAGGGAGAGGGAGAGTAAACATCCCCTCAACCACCTGACCTGCGCAATTGTTACAGATCTCCCGCTCCCAGCCAGATAATTAAATCATATTACACTCCATCCTCTCGAAGAATAATAGCAATGTGACACTTCGCTACTCATCCGGGCTTATTAGAACTCGAGGCCGTTTAGAGTACTCCAAAGCAAGTATAGCAGCTAAACAGCCAATGCTTTTGCACAAATAGTCAAGAATATCGGAACTCTTCTGTGACTAGTTTCTATACATTCTGTTCCCATGACTATTCGTAGTTCGATTCAACGCTATTATTGTATAGGAGGCCCGGTGGCCGTGAGCGTTAAGGCGTGAGCACTTAACACTCCGTGCCAAAGGGTCGTGGGTTTGATTCCCACTAAGGGTGGGGGCTTTTCTCGAGAAAAAAGAAAAGGCATCAGCCCTATCCTGGCTAGAAAAGTAACCTATAGATAACCCGTCCTAAAATTCGCAGTTAATAATAAATGGACGTTAAAATTTAATAAATTATTGTATAATCTCCTCTCGTAACCTAGCACATTCATTGCCCATTAGGTGAGCGGTATAATTGCAATCTTTTTTATTTACGGTAATCTTGGGAAAATTATTACAATATATCAAAGTTCAACAAACAAATCATTAAGATTCCGATATATGTAACATGAACCTAATTTTTTTTTTTTTTGGGGGGGGGGGCTCCCCGTGGTCTAGTGGCTAACGTCTTAGATTCATATGCAGCAGATGGTGGGTTCGATCCCCAACAGCGGAAGGAATTTTCTCATCTCACGGCTCGTTGGGAAAATTCCGCGCTGCAGCCTGGATGTCGGCGCTAATGGCCTAGATGTCGATGAGCCGTAAAAAAAAAAAATAGCCTCATTTTTACGTACAACGGCAGGACGGACATTCAGTAATATCTCCAGTTCTACTGGTCCTAGATTATTGCTTCTGGTGTCATTTTAAAGCAAATCCAATACTCTATTCAACTAAATCATTAGCAATATCCAGTTGCGATATAACGGGTAGGATGACTTTTAAATGTGTACATACATATCATGTATCTCTTACTAAATAGATAAACTAAATTGAACTCCTCATCAGAACAATTTCTAAAAACATTTGTTCTTCTCAGTTTTCGTCTTTCTGACAAATTTCCGAGTGATTTTGATCTAGTAGGAATACCTGGAGTGGATTGAAGTTCTTTTGAATATACCTCTAGAAAATGTGAAAACCTATTGTGATTTTTCCTCAAAAATGGTCCCTAAGATATATTTGCAGCTTTCCATTTACGTTGAAAATGATAGCAACATTCCATTAATTTCTCGCGCAAACTGTTTTTCGCACTTTTTATAATCGCAAAACGAAATAACGTAGTCCATTTTTCAAAAGCCGTGTCATAATCCTTACTATTAATACTGTTGGGTCTAAAAAATTGAAATAGATCTTCATTTTTGGTAATTTCCATTTTGTTGAAGCGCAAGACGTCTGACTGATTTCTAGTTTTGCTTTAAAGAGGATAAACGGAAGCAACCACTAATGGAATTAATAAAGCCGCGCAGGTATCAACAGAAAAAATAAAATATCTACCAAACAGGTGAAGAATAACCCTTCAAACATTTTTCAAACTTTACATTTATTTCTCCATCACAACGTTTCGGACACACAGGTCCATTCTCAGGCAATCATGTCCTGTTCATGACTATAGTTACACTAAAACAGTCATGCAATAAATAAACATGATTCCTGTAAGGAACCAAGTCAAATTACACCTACATCAATTAAACACTCATTATCACAGCCATATTAGACTTTATCTAAAATATCTACCAAACAGGCAAGTTTAGGCGAGATATGATAACGCTGTAAATTATACAATATACTCCTAAAAGAGTGCCAGGTCGATTTTTTGGGGCAAATACCGGCGATTTCCGAAATCAATTAAATAAACAAATTTTCTTCTTGATGTAAAAAAAAAAAAAAATAAAAATAAAATAGGTGAATTTTCAAAAATCGTTTGTGCTAGTTTTTAATTAATTATAATACCCTTAATGTGTACTGGAAGCAAAAAAAAATTCAAAATAAAATAAGACTACACGTACAATTTAATAAGCTAAGGGGTTTTTAGATAAAGCAATTACAACCAGGCTTTTTTTTTTTTAAAAAAAAACGATGCAATAATATGGGTAAATTGTTAATTTGTTACTAACAATACAATCACAATCCAAAATTAAAACGTTTATTTTCTCCCAATGTCCAACATTACCGTGAGATCGCCCCACTGTGTGGCGGGCCCCGAGGTAACGAACCTCCTGGAAAGTTGTGAGCATTCAGCGTACGTCAGGATTTCTATCATGAAATAAAGGACGATATTTGTAGTAGAAATGTCCACAATAAAATTTTATTACGTCCTCCCAATTAATAAATAAAAGTTATTTTCTTTTTTTTCCTTATCCTAAACTAATTATTAATAGATTAAAAGTATACATATCGACTATATCTAAAAACTAATTTCTTATTTAATTTTATTAATAATATTTTTATAACTTATATTTTTTGTTTAAAATCACCATACATTAAAAAAAATGTCATTATGATATATATATATATATATATATATATATATATATATATATATATATATATATATATATATATTAATTCTTGTGAAAGATGATCCGATATATATTTTCCACTTTTTCTTGTTTCTTTTTCTGGCAGGGGGTCGATAAAGCAGTACACTCTTGCTTCACATATACTACTTTATTTGGTATGTTTCGCCCGACATGTTTCGAGTCTTTTTGCGGCTCTTCAGGGGCTTTCCTTATCAGGAAGTCATCTCGTCATGTTGTCTAGCTTGAGTTAGGCTTAGTGACCATAGCATACTACGCCTGACTCGAGCTAGACAAAACAACAAGAGGACTTCCTGATAAGGAAAGCCCCTGAAGATGTGTGAAAAGGCACGAAACATGTCGGGCGAAACATACCAAATAAAGTAGTAAATGTGAACCAAGAGTGTACTGCTTTATCGACCCCCTGCCAGAAAAAGAAACAAGAAAAAGTGGAGAATATATATATATATATATATATATATATATATATATATATATACATGAGAGTACATATAATTAATATTGAGTATTGTAATAAATTAACAAACAGAGAATCCTAATTGCTGTTCTGATCGATCCGTTAGACCAAGCGGTTTCCTCGAACTCCCCTAAAACCGCAGCTGTATCCATAGTATCCTTGATCCTTTATCTAAGTATAAATATATGTGCCTGTATCTACATATGTGTTTGTGTTCAGTATTTTCACCCATGTTTATTTATTTTCTTGAGATTTTAATAGTTCTTTTCTTAGAATAACACATGTTTTCCTCCTTTATTTTTATTCAAGAGTTGATTGGGTTCCAATCAGACAACTATTTGCCTGGTCTATGCAGTTAACAGGCTGGACCTGAAGGTTACAAAAGGTTTTCAGCCAGGGAGCGCTTTGGCTGGGAGTATGGGTAGATCGGGAGTACATATAACCGTCTCAAACTATCGAATATGCAAACCGGAGCAAACTAGAGACCGAACATATTCTATCCTTTGACGAAGTAATGTATTGAAAAATGGGCTTATTCGATACTTCATTTAAGGCATTATAAAGTATTCTAAAGAGGTTAGAGTTGTGACCATTAGCGACAAGCCGTATCGTCCACAATCCTAGAGAAAAGTCTCGAATCTGAAAAACGAGATTTTGCACATTCGATAGTTTGACATGGTAGGGAAGATATGGTCAACTCCTTACTGGGAGTTTATATCGACTGTTCCTACCCTCAAAATTTCTTTCGACCATTCGCAAGGTGTTCCAGCATCATGCAGCAGGTCTGATAAACACTCTAGCTGACAACTAGGCAGCTTATAAGGCAGTAGAGAACCAGGGGACAAATTTATGAATTATGGAAGAGTTCAAAGCAGGTAAAGACAAATTGAAACAGTCCAAAGCAATAAACTTGTCGCCTACTAGATACCGGGACGTGGAGTTATACTAGGCAACTAGATGGCAGACAAGTTGGCACTGCTAGGTTCGTAAACACCTATGGGTCCACTCCCATTTGTTGGATTATCAGTGACCTGTGCTAAAGGGGCAGTTATAGTGAATGCCAACAGGAAGTTTGGCGAAAAGAAGAAAAAACATACGAAGTCCTACATATGCCTTAGACATTTAGGCAACAAGGAAATTACTTTTGCATGGTCAAAAGGGACTTGAGGTAGATAGTAGCAACTGTCTCTGGCACTGTACCTCAAACAAATATATGTTCTATGAAGATGAATGTCATTACCAGTCTCCAGATGGTGCAAAGACAAACATCTATAATGCTACACATTTAGCAATGGAATGCTGGTCATTTAGCGATGGCGAGGATGAAACCAGGACAGCGAAAAAAGTCGGGAAGTTTCTGAGATTCATTACGAGTATAAGGTAAGATCTTGAAATTTCTAGGACTGGCATAATAAGACAATGTCCGATCTGCACACCGCATGGCAGAGGGAAAGAATCATGATCAATACAATCTAATAATGTAGCAGGTAAGCCCTTGTGTACTGTCCTGTAGAGGGTCCTACAAGAAGCCTATTTAAATTATTTAATTTGATGTGGGTTAAATATATATATAGTTTCTTCTAGGGAAATAAACGTCTCGAATAAGGCACCTGCGGCTGAAACGCCTGATTTTGCATGAGACTAGTCTGTGATATTGCAATAATATATGTGTATATATGATATTTACTTAGTAAATAAATATTTATTGTTTAGCTTAACTGTTTACATATTTTTCTTCCTTGAAACTTTTACTTGCATAAGCATTTGTAAATAATAAACCAGCAAGGGTTTATATATTTAGAATTTATCTTATAATTCGGTACCTAAAGTTTTCTTAAATATGAAAACAAAAGTATACATATTATTTATAACAAATATATTATTTGTTATAATAAATATTATATTATAACAAATAATAAGGTTTTCCAAATACACGAGTAACCACTTTTAACTAAATTCTTTCATCCAGCGTTTTCTCTAATCTGACGGTACCCCGGTCCCGACATCACCGCATTAGGGAGAGTATACTGTGTATATATATATATATATATATATATATATAAAAGGTTCTATAAGCATTTTTCTATTAATTATTAACTGACCCTTTGTTTAAATTTATAGAATTATAGAGAAAAAGGCGGAAGGTCAATAACACTACACCACACTTTTTATTTTAACTTGCCTACATATTTCGCATCATATTGGCGCCACTTTAGGGGAATAAACATCAAAACAGGATTTTTTTTTACTTTATTTTCCAGAGGAATGACATACTTCTTCATGGTTTTAATAACATATTATAATTTATTATAGTATGTAATGTTATTGACAACGGTTTATTATAAGTTGGCCTCTGAGCCCCCTCGGTTCCTTTTAGCGCGGTTCCTCCCTACCCCATAGGGAGGAACCCCGCTTATAGGGTTGATACAATGAAACAATCCGGAAGTGCCGACAAGAAAATTTCGCGTTTCAGAACCCCTAGAGACCGAAAATAACGGTGGTTCAAATTTGTATATATATATATATATATATATATATATATGTATATATTTATATATATATATATATATATATATATATATATATATATATATATTTGTCTGTTCGCTCTCTAGATAGAAGACGAATGGTCCGATTTTGATGAAATTTGGTAAAAAAATCCTTCGTCCAATTTGAAAGGTCAAGTTCGTTAACCAGCAAAATCCGCCTACTGGAAGATGGCGTTTGGGGCGAAATTCGCGCAAAAAAAATCGTAACGCTTACGTTTTTGAGTTCATAAGCTTCTAAGTACTCGTTTTATATGATTCCTGGGCTAGGAAAACGAATGAAACCATTTTCAAGGCGATAGCTTTAACCGTTTTCGAGAAAATTGGAAAAATATTTTTTGAATACCGTTTTTGGTTTGGGTACTTAGAATCATGGGATTCAGTTGAAACATTTTCTGCATGTTCTACTTTCATCAAAACTAATATGTTGAAATTTTGGTTACGTTTGTAGTTAAGGAAGGGTTAGAATAAAATATTTTATTAACAGACATAAAAAGTTTTAGTAACTTTGTTTACTTTCCTTAATATCTCGAAAAAGGTTGAGAATCTTGGTAAACGGAAGAATACCATTAGAAAGCTTATTAAATGCCCTAAAAAAAAGGTTCTAATGAAAGTTTTGATTAGGCGATGTCAATCGGAGAAATAAGAGCTTAAAACTTTAAAGTAATTGATTTCGCTTATTCGAACTGTTCTTTTTGTCTGTTTTTTATTCATTGTTATTTTTTAATTGCTTATTGTTGGATAATGTATTTGAAAATAAAACAGGTTAAGAAAAATAAGAAAAACAATTTAATGTTAGAGATATGGATTTCCAAGATATATAGCTTTTCAACTGCCTAGCGTCCTTCCTAGGGAGGGTTCTTTGTCTTTGATTTTGGTACTTAGAATTATGGGATACAGTTGAAACATTTTCTGGATGTTGGAGTTTCATCAACACTAATATGTTGAAATTTTTGTTACGTTTAGAGTAAAGGAAGGGTTAGAATAAAATATTTTATTAACAGAAATAAAAAGTTTTGGTAACTTTGTATACTTTCCTTAATATCTCGAAAAAGGTTGAGTATCTTGGGAAACGGAAGAATACCATTAAAAAGCTTACTAAATGCTCTACAAAAAAGGTTCTGCTAAAAGTTTTGATTATACGATGTCAATCAGAGAAATAAGTGCTTAAAACTTTAAAGTAATTGATTTCCCTTATTCGAACTGATCTTTTTGTCTGTTTTTATTCCTTGTTTTTTTTTAACTGCTTATAGTTGGATAATGTATTTTATAACAAATCAGGTTAAGAAAACTAAGAAAAACAATTTAATCTTAGAGATATGGATTTCCAAGATAATATAGCTTTTCAAATGCCTAGCGGGGTCCTTCCTAGGGCGGGGACCCACCCAGGTAAGATCGTAAATAACACCTTTCTTGAGAGTAAAGATGGAACTGTCAACTTTGGTCCTCCTCTACCTCCCGGCACTTTCATTGCTGACGAAGGCTACCACTGACTAGCCAAAACGTCCTAAATATAGATTTTTTAACAAAAATCGTATTGAGGTTTATTTAGCCGAATCCCAACCATTCCATCTTTACTTATCACCTCGACGGCTAACTATCTAATCTTCATGCTTTCTAGTAATGTGGACCCAAAATAATAACATCTTCTATTTTAATCATTTTAAATGAGTCTAGAGATAAGAACGGAACCGCGCTAAGATGATGCAGTTCCTGCGAGTCGGACTTTTTGATTTTGACCCTACTGTCAAAATATAACATGCTTTAGTCGCTCTTTTTTTTTTTTTTTTTTTTTTTTTTTTTTATCATTAGACTTTCTAATCTTCGGATGTGTTTGTTTACTCTCTAGAGCTTCTCTCTAGATTTTTCTGCTTTCATTTTCGTCAGCAAAATAGGAGCTCACCTTATCTCTTCTGTCACGATAACAGTGACAAATAGTAACGATGTTGTTATTGGAATGATAAGGATATAACCCTCAAGACGACGGCGGCATGATCAGTAGAAGTACTTTCCATAAACAAAAAAAGTCCCCCATCGGCCGAAACACTACCCATAAGCTGATATACCTCCCTCCAGCTGAAACCTCTCCGATCATGAGAAATAACTAAAGCTGATATGTTGAGTACTACTGCGTAAGGTCGTATTTTAGCTCCACTTGGGTTAGAACATGGATAACGCGAGATTCGTGCTAAAATTATAAATCGCATAAAAATCATGGGGCAACAGTCTGATGAAGCAAGATGTAATTTCTGTAATCTATAACGTCAAAAAACGAGCCACGTCAATTTTAATCGATGGAATTTCATAACTACAACATGTTAAATACAACCCATTTTTTCTAATAAGATAAAAAAAAAATAGTATAAAAATTTAGGTAAAGTATCTCAGACGCACCAAAAAAATTAAAATAGTTATAGCAAAGTAATAATTCATCAAATAGGAAGATATTGATAATATTCATCAAATAGGAAGATATTGATAATATTCATCAAATAGGAAGATATTGATAATATTCATCAAATAGGAAGATATTGATAATATCCATCAAATTAATTCTTCCATGTGTGGAAAAATATATGCAGGAGAATCCGGGAAACCTTTAAATGAGGAGAAAACAACACGTTAAAAATATAGGCGAGACTGACTACAAAAGAGCTTCAGTGGACTTTCAACGTGGTGAAATATTGGATAAAGAAGAATAACAGAAAATATACAAATTATTAAAAATAGGAAAACAAAACTGGAATAAAATATATAAACTACATATGTTTTAAGATAATATACGATATTTAGAAGTAATGATGTCAGTTGTATTTTATTTTAATCTTTCTTGATTAAATAAATCCATTTTAACCATGAGCTATCGATTTTAGGCAGCTCTTTGACAATGGACATTTTTATATTATGGTATTATTTTAGACGTGTGTGACAATAACAACGGCCGCTTTCTCTAACGTTTACGTCACCAAGACCGTAGTGGAGGTCCGGTGTGTCCAAGTGTCATGAAACCACATCGAAGTGATCCACACGTAAGTGTAATACAATGTCTACGTCACCAAGACCGTAGTGGAGGTCCGGTGTGTCCAAGTGTCATGAAACCACATCCAAGTGATCCACACGTAAGTGTAATACAATGTCTACGTCACCAAGACCGTAGTGGAGGTCCGGTGTGTCCAAGTGTCATGAAACCACATCCAAGTGATCCACACGTAAGTGTAATACAATGTCTACGTCACCAAGACAAAAAGCCCCTGAATTCATAAAGAATCTTAAAACCTGACATACAATTGACGCATTACAAAATACCAATTATCTTTCGAATAAGTGTATATTTTCGACAAAAGCAACATATATCCCCCATGCACTTTAAATGTAAATAGAATAAAATCCATACCGGCAGGAACCTGTGTTTCTCCTAAGGTACCTCGGTGCTCCGTTCCAAATTTTCTCACCATCCTAATCCTAGCCAGACAATCCTCCCAGGCGGCTTAAGAGACAGTGGCCCCGAGATAATTTACTTTTCTGATCATATAGGGATCATTAAAAAATTCATAAAGACAGCTCTGAAAGTCCCAACAATGGTTGGCTTCTTTAACATTTTGTATTGTTTTATTTTATTTTAATTTTCCCATTTTTGTAAATTTGTACAATAATATCAACAAACTTGATAATAATACATTTATAACTATACAGATTTCAAATAAATAAATAAATAAAAAACTAAGGTACCTGCGGCTGGATCGTCTGATTTTCCATGTAACTAGTTTTTGATATTGTAATAAGATATGCATATATATATGTGATCTAGTTAGTAATTAAATATTTTGTATTTAGTTTAACTATCTAAATATTTTTATTCCTTGAAACTTTTACCATATTTTTATTCCTTGACACTTTTACATGTAGATTCACTTGCAAAAAATACATCAGAAAGGGTTTACATATTTTGAATTTATTTTATAATTCGTTACCCAAAGTTTACTTAAATATTTAGTACTAAAAATGGTACATACATTATATTCTAAAACAATAATAAGGTATTAAACTGAATTCTCTAATCCGGCTGTTGAAGCCGGATTATGAAACGCCTACTGTGTATATATATATATATATATATATATATATATATATATATATTATTGTAGGCTTTGAACAAATTTGAACTAACGTTATATATGTATGGGATCTGAAACGTAAAAATTTCTAGTCGGCACTTCCGGATTGCGTTATGAGGTCAGCCTCAGCGGGTTTCCTCCCTATGGAGGGTGGGAGGAACCGCGCTAAAACAAACACAACCTCATCCTCGCTGGAGGACATCGAGGGTGAGGTTGTAACCTCGAAAACGTTTTGTTATATAAAAGAAATATATACAGTGGAGGTATTTGATCTGTTCTTCATCATTGTTAGACATTTACAAATGTATATCAAATGTTCATACTTAAATGAACAGAGGAATCAGCGACAGAGAGTGGCAATACGGCGAGATGCAGTGAGATATGTCAACAAGTTAACTCATCGATCCAGCAGAGCTCTGGATGTGGGCCGAGGGTTAACAGCCCCCCTTTGATACCTGACCTGCTCAACACTTACAGATTTATTCCCAGCTCCCAGCCAGCTAATTAAACGGTATTGAACCGCTTCTCTCGAATAATAATAGCAATGTTAATCTTCTCTAACATAGCAAACATACTTAATAATAAGAATAATAGAGACGGGGTGAATCCTCAGAAATTCTACCAAATAACATTCACCCTCAATAAGATAGCCTGCCCTCCAGTCGTAATATTCAGCCAAGAACCCCCCCCCCCATCCAACGAGGCGCGCTACCTGGGATTTCTAGACAGTAGACTAACTTGGAACCAACACATCCAACTGAAAAGACAGGAACTGAACAGGAGATACGGACTCGTACGACGACTACTGGGCCTTCAAGATCTTGCAAAATCCCGTTTCCTAACCTTTCATTCCAAATTGTCTTTCCATCCCAATCCCAGAGCACAAACACTTTCCTCCCAAACCGACCCAAAAGAAACACCCAGAAGGCTCAAGAGACATTGGCATCGTGACCATCTAACCGACACCTTCCAACCGAACCCATAAACTTATATAAGTAATAATTAAATAAACCTGCAAGAATATTGCACAGACACATAAGCGCTACAATTTTTTTGCTTGATTCGCGCCTCAAAACCATGTTACGATGGACGAACATGACCTTTCCAATTAGACGAGGGAACAAAATAGGACCGTTATACATATACATATAGGTATATATATATATATATATATATATATATATATATATATATATATATAAGAGGATTTTTTTAAATGTGTAAATCGTATCTCTTTGTATTATTTAAAAAAATTACTGAAACAATTTATTTTTTATTTTTTTTTAACGGCGTATTGACATCTAGTTCATTAGCGCCGACATCTAGGATGGACTGAAACAAAATGTTGTAAACTTGATATGAACCGTTTTAGATCTATTAAAATTTACAAAATAAACCTAGATTTAATATATATATATATAAAGCATAAATAAAAAAAGCAGAGGGAGGGCAGTCCGAAATTGGTTGGGCACGGCGTTAACTAAACTATGCATGGCGTTGGCTAGGCCGTGGTGGGCCGGTATCTTCGCCCGCTCGATTTTTCGCCTTGGATTTCCTCGCATGGAAAAAAATTAAATATTTGGTGTACGGGAGCCCATGGGCTCAAGGGAACAGCTTATCCGTCGAGTCACATGGTCATGTAAACAAATTACAGTATTGTGATGCCTATATACATATACACACATATATATATATATATATATATATATATATTTATATACTATATATATATACTATATATATATATGTGTGTGTGTGTGTGTGTGTGTGTGTTTCGGATGTCCCTTCAAAACACCAGAAAAAAACCGGGAATGTATGCAGGATTCCCGAAAAGAAAATAGATCTTTGGCATATATATCGTTTTGGCTTCATTTTCAAAAAACACTCAAAAAACGAAAACACAATTGTGAAAACGCATTATTTTATAATGCCTATGCAAAAATCATAAAAATTATATGTTAATATAAATTATATATATTGTATAGAAATTAACTGACGGTATAACTGCAAGTGTAACATAATTTAAAACAACTGATTTAAAAGTGCTATAACAAAATCAAGAAAAAAAAAAATTTCAATTCTTAATCAAAATAGATGTTCAATTCTTAAAACATTTTAAAATTAACACTGGACGCATACATTATTATAAAATAACAATTTCTCCTTCCAATAATTCCTAATAATGAGTTTAACAACTGTTCCCTTGCAGCAATACAGGCATCA
The DNA here is from genome assembly GCA_946811695.1 of Gonocerus acuteangulatus. NCBI lineage: Eukaryota > Metazoa > Arthropoda > Insecta > Hemiptera > Coreidae > Gonocerus > Gonocerus acuteangulatus. The sequence goes on along the minus strand of OX328132.1, from coordinate 33,934,490 downwards.
CAATACTGTAATTTGTTCACAGGACCACGTGACTCGACGGATAAGCTGTTGACCCCATGGGCTCCCGTAGACCAAATATTTAATTTTTTTCCATGCGAGGAAATCCAAGGCAAAAATCGAGCGGGCGAAGATACCGGCCCACCGCGGCCTAGCCAACGCCATGCATAGTTTAGTTAACGCCGTGTCCAACCAATTTTGGACTGCCCTCCCTTTGCTTTTTTTATCCTACATCGATTCCCAAAGATTTGCCGATTGTTTTGGGAATTATATATAAATATACCTGTATGTCGTAATGGCCTCAGCAGCCGATGCACAAAAATAAATAAATATATTTATTAAATCTAGGTTTATTTTGTAAATCTTAATAGATCTAAAACGGTTCATATCAAGTTTACAACATTTTCTGTCAGTCCATCCTAGATGTCGGCGCTAATGAACTAGATGTCAATACGCCGTTAAAAAAAAAATTAAAAAAAATTGTTTCAGTAATTTTTTTTAATTAATACAAAGAGATAGGATTTACACATTTAAAAAAAAATTCTTTAGCTCCAAAAAGAAAAACGTTAATCCTTTTTTTTCTCGCATTTATAGCCCCTAAATGTTTTTGTCCTAGAGAGATGTGATTAAAAACAAAAAATATTCCAAGAAAAAAATATAATCTACATAATGACTATATCTCACACCTACTGAAACTGAGGACTAGACAACAAGACAGAGAGTGGCAATACAGGGGGAGATGCAATGAGACTGGGCAACAAGTGAACACATCGATCATGCAGAGCTGGTTGTCGGGAAAACACCCCCCACACCCACCCCCTCCCCCTTATCATAATGACGAGAACAACAGTCTCGTGGGATTTATTCCACGATTCCCGCCAGCTAGTTGAAGGACTTAAAACTAATATTCTGTAATAATAATAATAGTTAGAGGACCCTTCTCATATATAAATTAAAGGATTCCAGATTCATCAACCGACCTGGGGAATTGTAACGGATTTATTCTACGCTCTTGAAAAATAAAAAATAGATGTTCATAAAATCCATCTTATCACGAATATAAAAAATGCTGTCCCCTTATATATATATATATATATATATTAATATATATGGCGCAGGTCACAATAAAGTAGTACATAAGAAAAAGGAGTACTGCGCCATATATATAAAAAAAAATGCGTGGAATAGAATATATATATATATATATATATATATATATATATATATATATATATATATATATACATATATAAGGGGGCGAGGTTAGCTCAGTGGTAGAGCACTGGACTAATAAGATGGAGGACCTGAGTTCAAATCCCGAGCAAGCACTAAGGATTTTTTCTTCTAGTGTCTTCGTTCATAGGCAGAATTCGGGTCCCTGACCGTCCCTAGGCCAAGCCAGCCTTTAATTAATTACCACCTTGGTGCTAATGATTCTAACAATCGAAGCAGCATGGAGAAAATCAGGCGGCCGGAGCATAGTACTGCCCACACTATCTCCCTAGAGTGCCGAATGAATCAGGTAGCTCTATAGTATCTGCCCCTCAGGGCCCTCGTGGCCTGTTACGGGACTGATTTTTTTGTTGACTGATATATATATATATATCGATTGATAATTGACGATAAATTCGTAAGTACATTTCTTGCGATATTTCGGTTCTTGGTTTGGGTTCAAAGCTGCTTTCTAGTCCAAGAAAGTCCCAAAATGTTTAGAAAAAAAGCGAAAAACCGCTATATATATATATATATATATATATATATATATATATATATATATATATTAAATCTGCGGATATGTTTTAATTTTTAATAAAACTCAAACGGTTCATTTCAAATGCCCAACATTTGATTTCAGTAATTTTTCTTTAATACTATAAGGAGGAAGGATTTACACATTTAAACAAATGTTCTGTTCACTTTTAAATTTTAGCCCCCCAAAAAAACATTCGTATTTGCGACCGACACCTCCGGATTGTGTCATTGGGTCATAGTCATTAGCGGGTTTCCTCCCTATGGAAGGAAAGAGGAAATGCGCTAAAAGCAGAATTTCTACTTCTATCCCAAGGATCATCCTCAAGTTATTTGAACCTCAGGCTGAAAGGCTGATCGCTTTCTTCTACAATTATTGGTCTCCTCTGTAAGATAGCCGTGCAGAATTTGTTCATGATCTGGGACAAGCGTATAAGTCTAGAGTTCATCATTCGCTTTAGCTAACTATGAATTAGATTTATGACTTTGCTTCCCCGATCCCGGGTATTATAAAAATATACAACATAATAGAACCTATTTAATCTTCCTTTTTGATATTTTTCTCTTGAAGGAAAAACAGTTGATTCCTAATACTGTCTGCAGGATCTTATATTAAAATCTGATATTAATCCAGATTTTTTCTAACGTTATATCAAGGTATATTTCCAGCAAGTATCTTTGTCATCAGTTGTGTCTTAGTTTTTATTTAGATCCTGGAGGATGTAGATGTGCAGTTGAGATTTGAAAAAAAAAAAAAAATGTTTGTTTTTACTTCAACTGACGGCAGAGTCACCGCCCAAGATCAGAGAAGAAATAAAAGAAAGGAACAGGATAAGACTCCAACTGAGATCTTTGTGAAGAAACATCTGAAGAGAAGCCGCCATATGTGACGCATGAGTGACGATGGAGTGCCAAGCTGATTCATAGAATCTAAACCCCACAGACAAAAGAGCCGCAGACAAAAAGCGGATGGTTTCCATGAAGGCTTTGGCAAGGTACCAGGACTGTCCTCGGTACGCTTGTGTTGAGGCAGCTCAACGCGGAGACGACACAACAAAGGAAAGAAAATATCAAAATGAAAAAAAAAAAATAAATCCACCATCCATCATGTGGATTTTAGGTCCCCTGCTGAGGTCGCCTTGTAACCGTTACACACCGTACTTTCCTCTGAAAAAATTATAAATAACTAGCTGTTACCCGGCGTGCTATGCTACACCTACTTTCTGCATCTATAAATCCAAAAATAAATCAGACACCAAATAATTAATATTAATATCTAATAACGCAAATCTTTAACTATTTGGGTTCATTGTTTCGAACTATTGATCTCCGAACTGTGAGTCATAGGCGATTTTAACCTAGCCTATGACTCTACCCGTGTCAAGACCTACCTGTGTGCCAAGTTTGGTCAAAATCGGACGAAGAGTGAGGATTTGTATCAGGAACAAAATAAAGACAGACAGCTGGTAGACGTTTTTAACTTAGCCTACGAGACTTCCCGTATCACGACCTACCTGTGTGCCAAATTTGGTCAAAATCGGACGAAGGGTGTGGATATGTATAAGGAAAAAACAGTCAGACAGATGGTGGACGTCTTTGACCTAACCTATGACACTCTCCGTATCACGGCCTACCTGTGTACCAAGTTTGGTCAAAATCGGACGAAGGGTGTGGATTTGTATAAGGAAAAAATAAAGACAGACAGCTGGTATACGTTTTTAATTTAGCCTACGAGACTTCCCGTATCAAAACCTACCAGTATTCCAAGTTTGGTCAAAACCGGTCAAACGGTGTGGATTTGTATAAGGAACAAACAGACAAACAGACAGACACGTGATTTTTATAAATATAGATTGCTAACGCTCACATATTCGCAAAATACCTGTATGTATTTATTTGCACTACTGTGCATATATATTATAAATAATAAAGAGTTACGAGTTCTTCGCCTGGGAGTAATTTTGTTACCTGTGTTTTGGCTTTTGTCTCTATCAGTAGTTTATTTGCTTTTAGCGTATGATTCATATACAGGGTGTCCCGCATTGAGGTGTTATAACTTTAGGGGTTTATTCTGTTATATATAAAAAAATGTAAGGTGTACATCGCTATAAAGCGTTAACACAAAAAAAAAAAAAAAAAAAAAAAAATCGTAATGAATATGTTTTCGACCTTAAGTGGCCCATCGGGAGCTAGAATAACTAAAATATAAATTCCAACTTTTCTCATTAATTAGAATTTATTTCACAATTAATTTAAAATTTCGTCCTAACTAATTGTTGCGCGTATTTTTTCAAACCATCTTATAAAAGTATATTTTTTATATAATTTCTAATTTTGTTCGTACACAAACTTAGTAAGCCCTTCCCCTTGTTGAGAGCTCTTAATTAATAAAACAAAAATAAAAATAGTTTTTTTAGAATAATTAACTCGTCAGAATATTATCATAATCCAGATTCTTCCATATCAGTCCAGGGTGCATCTGTTTTGAGTTTAATATGGAGAAGAGGCACGATAATTTTTGCAGGACATCCTCGGAACAACAATAATTGAGATATGCGTAAATCAAAAAATTCACGGAACATATTTTTTTTTTTTTATACATTTGTTTTGTGTGTGTTTCTTTGCTCATAACTCCGAATGTATTCACGCTAGAGAATTCCCCAAACAACACATTTTTAATGAAATTATTTATAATTTAGAAATGTTAAAACGTAATTGCTGCTTTGTAAAACAGTAATAAATATGACACAATGGTAAAAAATAGACATTTTTATAACATTCTTTCGGCGGCTTAAAATGCATTTAGTGACCCTCATATTCCTGGAGAAAAATGATAATTACATAGTAAAATAACCAACAAAATTTCGTTTAAATCGATTTGATAGTATTTGCACAATAAATTTACAGTTATATCAGCCAAAAAATGAACATTTTTCAAATTGTTGTAAAATCCAGGCGAATTATTATTACATATTTGAAATTAATTTACAAGTAAAAACTAAGGCATTCAAGCTTTTAAAGCATTTTACGCATTGAAAATAAGTCAATATCGGCACATAACCAACAGCGGTACATCAGGGCCGCCACATCTCAGAGCCGGGCCCAGGACCAGATCACGGGCCCCACTTCTCAGAACGAGACTGAAAATTCTAGTACTTTGCTATAGGACTTTGGACATGTTAAAATTATTTTCATCTTGAGTTTTGAGCGAAATGAGAATAAAAGCCGTCAATCGGTGCAGCAAAGGTCACTTTCGGTACTTGTAGATTTATTACGACTCCTAATGAAATATACCATTCTGGGACTGCATTTGTTTTGTCGTTTATGTACATTAAAAAAAGTATAGATCCCATTGCAATAAATATAGGCTACGCCCTTCTATATTTCTAAACCACATTCTTTTTACAATCTCAAAACCTATACATTTTTTCCAATTAGCGAGGCCCGGTCCGGGCCCCCACGACGCCCGGGCTCGGGACAACTGCACCCGGTAGTCCCCCCCATGTGGCAGCCCTGCGGTACATAACGCTCTGATTATTAGTCCCACTACTACTCACATAAAAAAAAAATACAATCAAATAACAACTAATTAAAAAAATGTAAACGTTTTATTTTCTTTATCACACCTAGGGCGTCAAAAAAAATTAACATGTTCAAAAGAAACAATGAAATGCTTCTACTCATCGTTTCCACAAAAGTAAGAAAATTCCGACTCGCAGGAACTGCCTCATCATAGCTCGGTTCCGTTCATATCCCTAATGCCATCAGTAAAGCAATGGAAGCAGTTACTGGTATAAATAAACTTAAATATTTTTGAAAAATATAGGATAAAATCTTAACAAGAAAATGTTATTCTTTCTAGTAAAAAATATAGTCTATAAAAAATATATATTGTAGCATATAATTACATAATTCAACCTAAATATTCAGAGCTAAAAAGAAAAAGTAAATAAATAATAAAATTAAGCTTTCATACAATTCATAATATAATAATATTATAACGCAGGAAATTTTAGATCACGCTGGTCTAGACAGGAGGGCGTGAATAGCATAGTAGAATAGGGCCCAGGCAAGTAGAGAGATCACCGTACAGCAGGATCGGCCAGCCCCAACCACCAACGGTAATACAAAATAGAATACTCATTTCGCTGTTCAATGCATTGAAAAACAAAAATTAAAAGGTGAAGTAAATAGTAAAAAACGTTCTGAAGAATAAGACCAACAGCAGTAGAGTAGTAGAAAATACCCACATGGCGTCTTCGAATCCCGCTCAGCTGTATTTATTAGAATAAAAACTTTTTTCCCTAATTTTTCTTGTCCTGTTTTATTGAAAAATACATTTGCCTACTATAAGCAATTACAAAAATAACAAGATATAAAAACATACAAAAAGAACCGTACAAATAAACGAAATAAATTACTTCAAAGCTTTATGCACTAATTTCTCCAAATGTAACTGCCCCATCTAAGATTGCTTCATATCCTTCATTGTAGAGTATTTAGAAAGCTTTCGAATGGCCACAATTTACCACGATTTCTCAACCGTTTTCGAGACATTAAGAAAAATATACATAGTTCTCAAAACTTTTCGTGTCTATTAATAAAATATTGTATTCTAATTCTTCCTTCACTCCAAACGTAACCAAAATTTAAACATATTTGTTTGGGTGAACTTCAAACATGCAGAAAATATCTCAGCTGAATCCAATAATTCCAAGTACCTAAACCAAAATCTTTATTCAACTACAATTTTTTTGACTTTTCACGATAATACGTCCAGGAAGCTATAAAAAGTGCATTTGCAAGTCTACAAACACAAAGATCTAAGCGCGACGATTTTTCGGGCGAATTTCCACCCATAAAACAGTGTCCCGGAAGGCGGACTTTGCTGGTTAACAAACTTTAAATTAGACAAAGTATTTTCTGTACCAAATTTCATCAAAATCGGACCATTGTTGAGTGTGTGAGGGCGCGAACAGGTGTGTGTGAAGCTGGCGTCTCATTTCCTGGAAACTCAAAATTTTTTGAGAGTTCTGGCTTTATTTTCAATAGTTCTAGAATTCATAAAATCATAGATTTGTAAGAGTTCTGAGAATAGTTCTACATTTTAGAAGAAAACAAAAACGATTAAAAATATATATATATACCAAAATTATCCCGATATACACACGGTTTGTGATCAAAAGTCAATCAATAAATAGTTGTTTTGATTATTCTAAACGAGTTCTAATATAGTTAAAGTCACGTACAATGATTTTCCGAACAGTTCTGATACAAGGATTAATCGGAAGTATTTTTAAAAAATTATTATACCTGAAAAATACGTACATAATTGTAAGAATAAAAATTCGACGCCGGTCAAAATTTGAGAGTTCTGATTATTCTAAAAGAGTTCCAATATAGTTAAATGCATGCAAAAGATTTTCCCAAGAGTTCTGGTACGAGAAATCATGAGAAGTATTTTTCAACAATTATTATACTTGAAAAATGCATGTGGTAAATTTGAAATTGCAACCACGGCGTATAAGAAGGAGTTCTGATTATTCAAAAAGAGTTCTGACATACTTAAAAGGATGGAAAATGATTTTCCCAAGAGTTCTGATACGGGAACTTACCAGAAGTATTTTTAAACAATTATTATACTTGAAAACTGCATGTGGCAAAATTTTAAATTGCGACCACGGTCTATAAGAAGGAGTTCTGATTATTCCAAAAGAGTTCTGATATACTTAAAAGGATGGAAAATGATTTTCCCAAAAGTTCTGGTACGAGAAATCATGAAAAGTATTTTTCAACAATTATCATACTTGAAAAATGCATGTGGTAAATTTGAAATTGCAACCACGGCGTATAAGAAGGGGTTCTGATTATTCCAAAAGAGTTCTCATATACTTAAAAGGACGGAAAATTATTTTCCCAAGAATTCTGGTACAAGCAATGATGAGAAGTATTTTTCAACAATTATTATACTTGAAAAATGTATGTGGTAAATTTTAAATTCCGACCACGGTCTATAAGAAGGAGTTCTGATTATTCCAAAAGAGTTCTGATATAGTTAAAGACATGTCAAATGATTTTCCCAAGAGTTCTGGTACGAGAAATGATGAGAAGTATTTTTCAAAAATTATTATACTTGAGAAATGCATGTGGCAAAATTTGAAATTGCGACCACGGTCTATAACAAGGAGTTCTGAGTATTCCAAAAGAGTTCTGATATAGTTAAAGACATGTCAAATGATTTTCCAAAGATTTCTGGTACGAGAAATGATGAGAAGTATTTTTCAAAAATTATTATACTTGAAAAATGCATGTGGTAAATTTGAAATTGCAACAACGGCCTATAAGAAGGAGTTCTGATTATTCCAAAAGAGTTTTCGTATACTTAAAAGGATGGAAAATGGTTTTCCCAAGAGTTCTGATACGAGAACTTACCAGAAGTATTTTTAAACAATTATTATACTTGAAAACTGCATGTGGCAAAATTTGAAATTGCGACCACGGTCTATAAGAAGGAGTTCTGATTATTCCAAAAGAGTTCTGATATAGTTAATGACATGTCAAATGATTTTCCAAAGATTTCTGGTACGAGAAATGATGAGAAGTATTTTTCAAAAATTATTATACTTGAAAAATGCATGTGGTAAATTTGAAATTGCAACAACGGCCTATAAGAAGGAGTTCTGATTATTCCAAAAGAGTTTTCGTATACTTAAAAGGATGGAAAATGGTTTTCCCAAGAGTTCTAGTACAAGAAATGATGAGAAGTATTTTTCAACAATTATTATACTTGAAAACTGCATGTGGCAAAATTTTAAATTACAACCACGGTCTATAAGAAGGAGTTCTGATTATTCCAAAAGAGTTCCAATATAGTTAAATACATGGCAAATGATTATCGGAGGAGTTCTGATACGAGAACTTAGCTGAAGTATATTTCAACAATTATTATACTTGAAAAATGCATGTGTTAAATTTGAAAGTGCGACCACGGTCTATAAGAAGGAGTTCTGAATGTTCCAAAAGAGTTCTGATATAGTTAAAGACATGTCAAATGATTTTCCTAATAGTTCTGGTACGAGAAATGATGAGAAGTATTTTTCAACAATTATTATACTTGAACTTGACTTATGCGTGTGGTAAATTTGAAAATGCGACCACAATCTATAAGAAGGAGTTATGATAATTCCAAAAGAGTTCTGATATACATAGAGTCATGGACAATGATTTTCCTAAGAGTTCTGATACTAGAACTTATCAGAAGTATTTTTGAAAAATTGTTATACTTGAAAAATGCATTCTTTAAATTTGAAAGTGCGACCACGGTCGATAACTAAGATTTCTGATTATTCTAAAAGTGTTCTAATATAGTAAAAGACATAGAAAATGATTTCCTGAAGAGTTCTGATCGGAAAAAGAATTAGAAGTATTTTTAAAGAATTATTTTACTTCCAAATGGTATATTTCTGTGCATATACCTAATTTTAGAATATCTTATAATAAATATATCAAAATATCTTATAACTTTTAAATAATGTATTTTTTTTAACTTATAAAATAAATGTTTTTCTAAAATATACCACTTCCCTAATATAGTCCGTCTTTTTTTTTTTTTTTTTTTTTTTTTTTTTTTTTTTTTTTTTTTTTTTTTTTTTTTTTTTCGGGGCTTGTTTTTAATAACTTTAAGGAAGTTTGCTAATAACTTAAAATAATTACGAAATATGAAGTACCATATAATACAATAATATTATATTGTAATTATTCATATATATGTATGTGTGTGGATATATATATATATATATATATATATATATATATATATATATATATATACAGTATAGTATAATAATAGAAATTATATTATAGTATGGTGAGTTTAATTCTTTATTTTATTAATTTTTTTTTCTTAAATTTAAATAATCTTTTGTAATGAGAATAACTTAAAATAGTTAATGAAATTTAAACTATTATTTAATACAATAATAACATTTTGTAATTATTTATATATATATATATATATATATATATATATATATATATATGTGTGTGTGTGTGTATATGTACATATATATAGTATTGTATATAGTGTGGTAAGTTTTATTATTTATTTTATTTGAGAATATATTAAAACATGTGGTGTGATTTGATATTTTAAAGGTAATATTTCTTTTCTTTTTGGCTTTAAATCGTCATACTCGTACCAGGCTATGTTTGGAAATAATAATGACGTGTAATGGCGTATACTATTGATATAATTTATTACGCCTCGAAGCATATATTTATTATTATTAAGGGTAATATGTTTTGCAACACTATTTAAATTGTAGGTTTTCTTTATACATCCGGAATTATTATAATTAGTATCCGTCAGAATACTTGTATCTATTATTATTTGTGGCCCGTATGTTTCTGTTATATGACATGTGATTTTACATTTGACACATATGTGCTTGGAAATTGTTTCGTCTATAGAGTTTTGTACATATTCCAATCCTTTATTCAAAATTGCATCATATGTGGTGAATGTCCTAGTATACCTCGTCGACTCGAATAGTGATGTACTACCGAAGAAGATGTCGCAATTTCCATATCATTGTTAAAATAAGGACGCATAAGACCGGTCCACAATGTCAAAATGTTTATTAAATCCTTTATTTTTTTTTTGCAGCTTCTGAATTATAAAAAGCATTGACAGCATTACCATTTTGCGATTATAACGATAGATTATGAGCTTTATAATATGTCATTACTCCAATTTTGCCAAGAAGATGGAATTTCTTCGGAATCATAATCGCCTAATGATAATTTATCTTCAGTAATATTCCTTGGCTCAGGAAAATTCTCATATTTTATGCAATAATCAGAACTCCTTCTTATAGACCGTGATCGCAATTTCAAATTTTGCCACATGCAGTTTTCAAGTATAATAATTGTTTAAAAATACTTCTGGTAAGTTCCCGTATCAGAACTCTTGGGAAAATCATTTTCCATCCTTTTAAGTATGTCAGAACTCTTTTTGAATAATCAGAACTCCTTCTTATACGCCGTGGTTGCAATGTCAAATTTACCACATGCATTTTTCAAGTATAATAATTGTTTAAAAATACTTCTCATCATTTCTCGTACCAGAACTCTTGGGAAAATCATTTGACATGTCATTAACTATATCAGAACTCTTTTGGAATAATCAGAACTCCTTCTTATAGACCGTGGTCGCAATTTCAAATTTTGCCACATGCAGTTTTCAAGTATAATAATTGTTTAAAAATACTTCTGGTAAGTTCTCGTATCAGAACTCTTGGGAAAATCATTTTCCATCCTTTTCAGTATATCAGAACTCTTTTGGAATAATCAGAACTCCTTCTTATAGACCGTGGTCGCAATTTAAAATTTTGCCACATGCAGTTTTCAAGTATAATAATTGTTTAAAAATACTTCTGGTAAGTTCCCGTATCAGAACTCTTGGGAAAATCATTTTCCATCCTTTTAAGTATGTCAGAACTCTTTTTGAATAATCAGAACTCCTTCTTATACGCCGTGGTTGCAATTTCAAATTTACCACATGCATTTTTCAAGTATAATAATTGTTGAAAAATACTTCTCATGATTTCTCGTACCAGAACTCTTGGGAAAATCTTTTGCCATGCATTTAACTATATTGGAACTCTTTTAGAATAATCAGAACTCTCAAATTTTGACCGGCGTCGAATTTTTATTTTTACAAATATGTACGTATTTTTCAGGTATAATAATGTTTTAAAAATACTTCCGATTAATCCTTGTATCAGAACTGTGCGGAAAATCATTGTACGTGACTTTAACTATATAAGAAGTCGTTTAGAATAATCAAAACAACTACACTGGAGTTCAAAAAAACCGGCGCACCTTGAATTTTATGCAAAAACCTTATCTGAAAGAAATATTGTAGAGCGTGAGGTAATGACAGAGATACGGTAGGTCAAGAGGGATTAGTTCGCACTAATCCTGTCCTAAAATTCTCACTAGGCTTAAGAATAAGGGCATTAAGATAAAGCGACATAGTCGACGGACTATGCTTCAGTTTGTCTCCAGTTGTCTATTCACGCGCACTGATTTTTTTGCCTTGAAAACTTTGTTCTTTAAGAAAAAAAAAGTTTTTGAAAAGGTAAAATGGTTTTGGATGCAGTTGTAGCCGCTCAGATTATTGCATTGGTGGAGGACGGCCGAAGTCAACGATATGCCCCCAGAACCCTAGGGCTCCCTGAAACAACGGTTCGGCGTGCTGTCCAGAGGTATCGGGAGACAGGAAGCTACGTGAGGAGGCCAGGATCAGGGCGTCCAAGAGCGACAGTCCCAGCTGACGATCGCTTCATTGTCATGCAATCCCTCAGAAACCGCTTCCAATCATCAGTCGAGACCTCTCGCCGGCTGCGTGTTGCTCGGGGTGTGAACATCAGTGCACTCACAGTACGAAGAAGGCTCGCTGAAGTTGACCTGCACGCCAGGGTACCCGCTTCCGGTCCTCTACTCACCCCAGCACACAGAGCAGCTCGCCTGCAGTTTTGTAGAGAACATGCCGCCTGGAATGAAATTGATTGGGCCACTGTTCTGTTTTCAGACGAGTCGAGGTATAGCCTCTATGGTGCAGACGGTCGAGTGCGAGTGTGGAGAAGACAAGGAGAGCGATATGCTCAGTGCAATATAGCGGGGAGAGTGCAGTTCGGAGGAGGGTCAGTGATGGTTTGGGGTGGCATTTCTTTAGAGGCTAGGACAGACCTCCATGTGTTCCGAAGACCGACTCTTAATGCACAATCGTACATCACGGACATCCTAGAAGAATATGTGGTGCCTTTTGGCCCGTTTATAGGCGATCAATTTCTTTTTATGCACGATAATGCCCGGCCTCACACAGCAAATGTTGTCAGGGAGTACCTGGATGAGGTCGGTATCCAAACTTTGAACTGGCCAGCTCGCAGCCCGGACCTCAATCCTATAGAGCATCTTTGGGACCATCTTGGAACGTCCGTCCGACGGCAACAGAACCCTCCAGGTAACCTCCAAGATCTCAGGATTGCCTTGGAACATGAGTGGAACCAGATTCCTCAAGATAGGGTAGCCAACCTTATTCGGAGTATGCCTACAAGGATGGAAGCAGTTATTCGTGCCAGAGGAGGCAACACTCGGTACTAGGAACAATATTTTGTAAGTAAAACACAAGTTAGAGGAGTTTTTTTCATTTTAAAATTGTGATCATTTGCTTCTTTTTTACATTACATTATTTTTATGTATCATGTTTTATGTTTTTATGTTAGTTTTATTTTTTCTATTCTTTACTTCTTATGTCCTACAAGCTGAAAACATTTGGGTAAAAATTTTTGCCAATTTTATTACGTTTTGAAAAAAATAAAGACAAAATTCAAGGTGCGCCGGTTTTTTTGAACACCAGTGTAGTTATTGATTGACTTTTGATCACAAACCGTGTATATATCGGGATAATTTTGGTATATTTTTTTTTAATCTTTTTTTTTCGTCTAAAATGTAGAACTATTCTCAGAACTCTTACAAATCTATGATTTTATGAATTCTGGCAATTTTTGATAAGGAAAATGTCGAAAAACAAAATGATTTGCGGCGTGAACTTGGCAAATCATTTGTTATTCTATTTTTTTTTTCTTTTAAGGCCGGAACTATTAATATAACTCATCAAGAACTCTAGAACTATTAAAAACAAAGCCAGAACTCTCAAAAAATTTTGAGTTTCCACGAAATGAGACGCCAGCTTCACACACACCGCGAACAGACATATGTACATATATATATATATATATATATATATATATATATATATATACATACAATATAGACCTGTAGAATGTTTTTTTCATTTATTTGAATTAGCGTATCAATTAAGGAAATTAAGTAGTTAATTGCTATAAATAGTATACTTAGTTAAAATAATTTATTTTATAAATAATATTTTTGGTATTTGCTTTCCAAATTAATTCAGTAAAACCATCTATCATGATACTTTTCATGCTTACAAGTAGATATTAAGTTTCGCACTCTTTGGCGGAGAAAAAATTGGTTTCCTTAAGGTGCGCTTAAATGTCGTTCCTTTTTGGATATTTGGATTTCCGTAGAAAATTTACACATTGTTGTTTAGAAACCTTTTTGTCTTTGGTTGTTCAGCCAAATGAGGATCATATCCTTGAAATTGACGTCCTTTTTAATAAAAAACTATTATCATTAAGTAGTTGTGTTAAGAATTTATTTGAAAAATATTTAAAATTTATGTGAAATATTTATTTCGGAAACAAATGAGCTACAGATGGTTTGTTAAAAATATGATTAAAATTAGCGTTGCGATTGAAATACATGAAACTTCACGGGGAGCGTCATTGAAAAAAAAAAGTTATTTAATATATGTTTTTACATTTATTATTACAGAATCATTTATTACAATCATTAACAAATATTGTCTATTTTGCTTTTATAGTGGATTTTATTTCTATTACCCTAGTTATTTGTATATTAAGACAGATTATTTTTTGGTATGTATTCAAAAAGGAGTCTAGCCCGTTAGGTGATAATTTTGAAATTATTAAATTTATAATCGCAATAGTATATGATTAATAAACTGAAATTAAAATGGGCAGAATAAAAGATGGATAGTGAACCTTCCAAATCATTTTTTAATATTTAATTTAATGCACCGTTTCGGAGGTCATTGTCCGTCTTCGGGCATAATGTAATTTCCTCAGTTTAAAGCAAAATTAATAAACGTTTCGGAATAAATAACAAATAATACAATGAAACATAATTTGGAATGTTCGCTATCCATCTTTAACTCTACAAGTCTCATATAATATACCCTTCCAACATTTTCAAATATATATTTGAAATTAATAAAATATAAATAAAAAAATAAAATATCTTAGAGAATTCAAATGAAATTTTCCTACAAATAATAAAAAAAGGAAAAGAAACAATTCAAAGAATGATCAATCAATACTACAAATCTAAAAATTATAATAAAAAATTGCTAGAATTACAATCAAAATCAGTATACTGATGGATAATACTACATTGTGTGTTCAAAATCAATGGTTAATTGTTGTGTGTCAGCAGGTGGTGGGTAACTTAAGGATCATTGTTAAAATTATTTTAACAATATGCTCATTGAATACAATCAAACACGCTTTGCTTGAACGCAGAAAAATAAACATAAAAGCCCATTTATTAGAATGGCTGCGTAAGGCCGACGAACATTGAAAGAACGTTATTCAATGTTATCAATGGGTACTGTTCAGAAATTTCTGTAAACCTGGCAGATTGTATATATTCCCATGGGCGAAAAAAAATGGGTTTGGTCAGCAATCGATGGGAACAATACAAAGACTATTTTCCCTAATCAAAAGAATTTTTTTTATTTTAGCGCGGCTGTGGATGTACCGACTAGACAATGACTTTTTTCAGAACCTATAGAAGAAAATAACAGTGGTTCAGATTTATATATATATATATATATATATATATATATATATATATATATATATAGCCGGAACAAATAACCGATATTTTACTTCTTGCGTCTCCAAAACGAAGGTTTGAACGCGTTTAACATTCATCCAATCTATAGTGTATTAATTTCTGTTATGTCGAACAAGTATTAACAAAAAAATATTTTATCAACAGACACGAGTAACGGTTATTTAAATATTTTGTTGTCTATCTGTGAAAAGGTAGAGACATATTCAGACTATTGGACATATTCAGTCGGCGAAGACAGTGCTACAAGTTATAGTAATATTGTTTTAAATATATTTGAGCCGAAATGCAACGAGTTTCAAATTAAAGCAAATTTATCAGCAGAGATAACCAGTTGTGGACATAGTAATTAATAGTTAAATAACTAATAACTCTTAATTAAAATGGGATGATTTAAAGAATTAATTAGAAATATTATGGCCAAATTATGATTAAATTAAAAGAATATTAACTTAGTCAAAGCAAAAATTTTCGAAGAGTAGGAATGAATAAGTCTAAAAATTATTTGTGGCAAAAAAGCAACTGAGGAAATTATGTTTTTTTGTACTCACGAGTGAGGGAGGAGTGCTGGTAGATGTTCACAGAAGATTCTCCAAGATCAGGAAAGCAGAACAGGGCTGGAGGTGTTGAAGACTCAAGAACTGAACAGCAAATGAGGACTGATGGAGGGACAACACCCCCACCACTTGTATCCCCTCCACCACTTCCCCTCCTCCCCACTCATCCCCTCCTCCCCACTCCTGCCCTAACCTCACCTTTCTCCTTCAAACAACCGGAAAATCGTTCCAGGATAAAGTGACGATGCGATTTCCCCTATATTGCCATAGAAACCTACATTGGATAAAAGGAAATATACCTCGATCAAATGATTTAAATCGTTTTATTGGAATGGCATTATCCTCAAATACCAAAGTGCATTTTCTGTAGGGAGAAAAAGTCAAATGCGTCGTTTTAGCGTTTTTCATGGTCGTATAAAATTTCGAGGGGGCTGGGAGAATTTCGGGGTGGGGGGAGTTTTATGGGGTATGGAATAATAACAATCTAGAACAAATAGTTAGCCAACTAAAACGCTATTACACACATTTACTGTTAGAATTTCTGGGTGTGAATTCTAACAACCTATAACTTGGATATTTAGCCCATTGCACCAAAAATATATTTTTTTTTTAACTAAGTGATCTTATTTAATTTATTTTTAAGGTTTTTATGACACATTATTGCCAATTTTGGGGAAGCAGCCCCCCTTTTATACCATGGGCGTATATAGAAAATAATTTCAGGGGGCCTGGGAGAATTTCGGGAGGGGGCTTAGACAATTTAGGGAGTATGGAATACTAACAATCTAGAACTTGGATAGTTAGCCCACTAAAACGCTATAACACAAAAAAAAAATATATATTTTTTTTCTGAACTAAGTGATCTTATTTAATTTAGTTTAAAGGTTTTTACGACACGTTTTCGTTGATTTCAGGGGGCAGCAACCCGCTCAGCCCCCTTATACACGATGGGCGTATATAGAAAATACTTTCAGGGGGCTGGGGGAATTTCGGGAGGTGCTGGGAGAATTTCGGGCGGGGTCTGAAAGAATTTGGCGGTTATGGAATTCTAACAATCTATAATTTGGAATAGTTAACCCACTGAAACGCTATTACACCAACAAAAAAAATTATTTGTATAATTATTTACGCCCCCTTATATATGCATTGGCGTTTTTTTTCCATATAATACTAATAAGTGGTGAGATTTGGCAGGATCAGATTAGAATTTCTATATATTAGGGATCGAAACGGTTATTTTTTTTTTTTTTTTTCGAAAACGTTAAAATTTAACTGTTTATATATATATATATATATATATATATATATATATATATATATATATATATATATATATATATATCTTTTTGTATATTTCAAAATTTAATTCCTATTAATCTCCTATCATCTAATAAAGGATGTACCACAAACTACATTGATTTCTTTTCTTTTACAATCTCTTTGTAATTAGAAGCGCTACTATTGCCAATTCTTCGAGGTCCAGTCATGTACTTGGAATACAGTCGCTCGGCTTGGTCTGCTGGCCCTATAGGCCTATGTTTTGGTCGCCAGGAGACTGAGTCGCCGGCGACCAGTCGAAAGTGTGTAATAGTCTTTAGAAATTAGTTAGAAAAAAAATTTCGAGCCCACTTGTCTCAAAAACGGTTCCAGATCGCCCTAGTTTCATTCGTTTTCCTGTCTTTTAGAACCTGTAATAAGTGTACTTGCAAGTCTAAAAACGAAAAGTCCCAAGCGCAACGATTTTTGTCGCGCGACTTTTGCCCATATATATATATATATATATATATATATATATATATATATATATATCTTCTTCTTCATCCAACGCCCGTCCTTGGCTGTTCACCCATTCGATGCAGAGCTGTGCACAGCGGTCAAGTTGGAGAATCTGCTAAACCTATCCTACGTAAATGGCTCTGCAGGAAATCGTGGCCTGTAGCCATTCTGAAGGTAGCCACTGCAATTCCTCGGGGAAGGCTGTCGGGGATAGGTTTTGATATTATTGGTTCCAATCTTTTTCCAACTGCAGCATTTCTCCAAGAATCCACAATAGCTGTCCTTACACTGCAAGAGATTACGTGGCATATATTTGTGAAAGTGACGGGAAGAAGTGGTTGGCTCATTTTGCGTCCTTCTTTAGCTAGCCTGTCGGCTTCTTCATTCCCGTATATATTGCAATGACCAGGTACCCATTGTAGTCGGATTTCGGTAGCTTCTTAAAGCCTTAAAAGTCTTTCCCTGTATTTTAGAATTAGGTCATCATGTTGACAGTCTTTTGAAGTCAAAAGATGGCGTGCAGCAGTAGAGTCTGAAAGATGCCAATAGAGATAATGGCATTAGCTGCTGCACCTATAGCTGCGACTTCTCCGTCGAAATTGATCGTCATTTTCCCCATAGGTAAAGCTCCTGAGGTGACAGAAGAATAGTACCCCGCTCCAGTGCCCTCTGCTGTCGCTGTCCCATCAGTGTAAATGTGGATCCTCTCGGACGATGGGTATATTTCTGCAATTCTCTTGAGTGCAGCTGCTTTCAGGAGTTGAGGGGGTTGGCAGCTCTCGCATTTCTGAGTAAAATTCGGGTTTTCTGAAACATTGTTGTGCACCAGTTTCAATGTTATATTTCACTGCAAAGGCTTGAGCGTGTACCATGGGTGTGAGCTGGGTTTTAGCGCGGTTCCTCCCTCCCCCATAGGGAGGAACCCCGCTTATAGGGTTGATACAATGAAACAATCCGGAAGTGCCGACTAGAAAATTTCGCGTTTCAGAACCCCTAGAGACCGAAAATAACGGTGGTTCAAATTTGTATGTATATATATTTGTCTGTTCGCTCATTTCTGGCTTCCCTAATGGTCCGATTGTGATGAAATTTGGTACAAAAAACCGTCGTCCAATTTGAAAGGTCAAGTTCGTTAACCAGCAGAATCCGCCCACTGGAAGATGGCGTTTAGGGCGAAATTCGCGCAAAAAAAATCGTAACGCTTAAGTTTTTGAGTTCATAAGCTTGTAAGTACTCGTTTTATAGGCTTCTTGGGCTAGGAAAACGAATGAAACCATTTTCAAGGCGATACCTTTAACCGTTTTCGAGAAAATTGGAAAAATAGTTTTTGAATACCGTTTTTGGTTTGGGTACTTAGAACCATGGGATTCAGTTGAAACATTTTTTGCATGTTTGAATTTCATCAAAACTAACATGTTAAACTTTTGGTTACGTTTGGAGTTAAGGAAGGGTTAGAATAAAATATTTTATTAACAGACATAAAACGTTTTGGTAACTTTGTATACTTTCCTTAATATCTCGAAAAAGGTTGAGAATCTTGGTAAACGAAAGAATACCATTAGAAAGCGTACTAAGTGCTCTACAAAAAAGGTTCTGATGAATGTTTTGATTAGGCGATGTCAATCGAAGAAATAAGTGCTTAAAACTTTAAAGTAATTGATTTCGTTTATTCGAACTGTTTTTTGTCTTTGATTTTGGTACTTAGAATCATGGGATTCAGGCGAAAAATTTTCTGCATGTTTGAATTTTATCAAAACTAATATGTTGAAAATTTTGTTACGTTTGGAGTAAAGGAAGGATTAAAATAAAATATTTCATTTTTAGTCATGAAAAGTTTTGGTAACTTCGTATATTTTCATTAATATCACGTAAACGGTTCGGAATCTTGGCAAGCAAAAGATTACCCTTCGAAAGGTTACTAAATTCTCTACAAAAAATGTTTTGAAGACATATGCGATGGGATGGTCATATTAGGAGAAATAAGTGCTTAAAACATAGGTAATTTCGTTCATTTGAACGAATCTTTTTGTGTGTTTCCTACAGTTTTTTTCACTGCTCGTTATTTTTGTGATTGCTTATAGTAGTCAAATGTATTATTCAATAAAACAGGATACGTATAAATAGAAACAATATTTTGTTTCAACGGCATCTTGGAATTCGAAGATGCCCTATGAATATCTAGATTACTGTACTGGTGTTGATTTCGTTCTTTAGAATTGTTTTTGGTAATCCCTATTTTCAGAAGTTTTTATCTATTTATTAATTTTTTTGTTTAAATTCATTGAACAAAATCATAGGAATTCGAAGGTGAGGAGCTAGGAGGCTTAGGGTGGGGGGCATTTACCCTGTCCCCAGGTAGCGGCGCCCAGTGAACCCTCGTCATCTGCAAGTCCCTTTCTAGAGTCATAAAGATAAGCCTCCAAACAACTTTAGGAATGTAGGATTTCTAATTTTGGCATAATCAGAACAGCCGCTCTTTACATACCACAGTGGTACTGACGTACCGGTCTATACTAGTTGCACTCCACACGGTGGTAGTACTTGGTGTATGCCACAGCGGATCGCTCATTATAACCTTATTTTATTCGTATTAAATAGATACCTAAAAAAAAATTATTTGTGTATAAGTGTAGCGTTATTGGGATTAGAATAAAATATTTTATTAACAGACATGAAATGGTTCGGAATCTTCGTATATTGTCCTTATATATTTTTTTTTATTTCTTTTATGGTGCATCGAAAATGAGCCATTAGCACCATTTTTTTCCTTATGAGCTTATATAATACTTAAATTTAGCTAGCGACAATATTTTACACCGCAATTAAAGTGACTTGCTCTCCTTACAAATATAATATTTATATTATAATATAAACATAATACATTAATTTGTCTGAAAAAAAGTCCAACCCGCAGGAACTGCATCATCTTAGCGCAGTTCCGTTCTTATCTCGAGTGCAATTAGTGAAGGAATATAACAGCTATCGGTAGGTATTAGCACCATTTTCCCCCCTTAATATCTTCAAAACAGTGGGAAGTACGATATAACCATTCAAAACCTTACTAAATTCTCTACAAAAAAAGATTCTGAAGAAAATTTCGATGGGGCAATATCAGTCGGAGAAGTAAGTGCTTAAAAATACGAAAGTTTTAGTTTTGTTATTTTAAACGGGTTTTTGTCACTGTTTACCTCACTTTTGTTTTTTAAGTTTATTTAACGGTGGAATGAGTATTTCATTAAAGCTGAGAAAATAAGAATCATATTGGTAATAGAGTTTTCCTAGAGTGAGCGTTGAGATGACGGGAGAGTCCCATCCGCTTAGAAAACTGTCAGTTTCCATATGTGGCGCTTTAAGCTTCCTTCTTTTTGAGATTTTATTTTATATTTTTAACGAAAGATCAAAACCTACCGATAGCTGCTACTATTCCTTTACTAATCGCACTTCGGATAAGAACGGAACCGCGCTAAGATGATGCAGTTCCTGCGAGTCGGACTTTTTTTAGTCTTAAGTCGGATGGTCTGAATTTCTTCCAGAAGTTATCTGACGTCCTATAGCACCTGCCAAAGAATTTCAGAGCAGTTTTGCCTCGTCGGTACTCAAGAGGTTCGATCTGGGATTGGCATTCGAGAACAGGTATAAGTGTAGATTTTGCTGCACCACGGCAGATTCTCAAGGCATTATTCTGCGCCACATTTAGTTTATTTTTTGTGGCCTCACTGGCTGTGCCAAAGGCTTCACACCCATATTCCATGATAGGTCGTATATACGTTTTATATGTGGATGTTAGAACGTCTTGCGTTTCGCCCCATCTAGTTCCTGCAAGTCATTTTAGTACGTTTAGTCTCTTGCTTGATTATGTAGTGGCGATTTCAACATGATTCGTCCAGCTGAGTCTACTGTCCAATTGCATCTCGAGATATTTAGTTATCGGTATAACGCTTATTTCTAATCCGTAGTTGGTAAGGTGTATTGTGGGTCTCTTGGTGGAGAGGGTGAAAAGTTGAGCGGTAGTTTTGTCTTAGTTCACAATCATATCATTGCATGCGCACCACTCTTTTAGGCAAACAAGTGCCTGTTCAACAGTCTGTTGCGCTGCTAAGACATTGCTGCTTGTGGCACAGATTGTGACGTCGTCTGCATAACACAAGATTTCTATACCAGGGATACGCCTTAGTTCTACAATTAGGTCGTTTATCAATATGTTAAAGAGTGTGAAACTTAGCACAGCTCCCTGGGGAAGCCCTCTCTTCTGTTGGCGGCATCCCGATGTGGCATTTTTATATCTGACTTTCTAAAAGCGTTGTGGCAAGAGACTATCCATCCATCGCAACATGTTTCCGGTTATGCCAAGTTCAGACAGTTTATTGAGGAGGATGCTTCGGCTGACAGTATCGTACGTACCTTGAAAATCAATAAAGCAATCCAGGGAAGACATATTTTTATGAAAACCGTCCTTGATGTGCTGTATAAGTTTTACTACTTGGGTTGTAGTGGACATATGTGTGTTTTCGAAAGCCAGCCTGTTCGTCCCCGATTGATCTTCGGCTTTCAAGAAAATCTGAAACCGGTGCACCGCGGTGGTTGATAATTCTCTCAGTCAGCTTACAAAGCACAGAGGTTAGGCTAATCGGTCTGTAGTTTATGGCCTGAATGAAATCCGTTACTTTCTTGTGTATAGGAATTAACTCAGGCATCCTGTGCACCCATTTTCCATGTTTCATTTATTGCGCTTAGTAAGGCCGTTTTAGTCTGTTTACCTAAATTCTTGACCATTTCGCGGAATATCTCGTCAGCTCCACAGACTTGAGGTGTTATTACGTACAAGGCTTGGTTCCAGTGATAAATAGGAATTTGTCTACAAAAGGGCGATATTTTTCAGTTTTTTGCGTTTTACGCGCAAACGGTGCGTCGGATCAAAAGATGTCTCGGAATAAATTAGTCTTAAAATTACATTTTCTATCAGAATTCTTCATAAAAAATACCTGCCGCCATTGGAAACTCAAGAGTTAGATGCGCTGGAGAAAAACTGGAGAATGTTACAAAGTCAACTAAACCTTCAAAAGAAACCTCATGCAACATAACTATGACCTACCAAGTTTCATTTCGAAATTCCAACAACTCTAGGAGGAAAAGGGGGTGGACACATATACTGGGACACCCTGTATATAAATAAATCTGAACCACTGTTATTTTCGTTATCTATAGGTTCTGAAACGAGATCTTTTCTAGTCGGCACTTCAGGATTGCGTTTTGAGAAAGAAACCGCGCTAACAAAGTGGTACAAAAATGAGAAAGTTTTTATATACATACGCAACATAAACAAAGGCGATATCCCACTAGGATGAGATAAGAAAATTAATATATTATATTTAAATCTGTGATGTCGAAACTAATAGTATTTCAGTTACCTTATTTTTAACTAGAAATACTATGTTTTTCAATTTTTAGAAACCTGAATTAAGATTTCTTTCGGAATTCGATCAGAATATCTGCAAGGATATTAAATAATGACGTTTTAGGGGGGATTTAAACGTATCCAGACTTCAGCAGAATTAAGATAATAAGCCAGAAACCTTACAGTCCAGGCAACGAATGCTTGAAAACAGCTATAGGTGGAAATTTTTGGAACACAATTTTTGACTTCGTAATATTGTTTGGGCTGGATAGGAAGTGAACATATCAAATGTCCCCACCCGTAGCCATTGTGCCGGGGGGGGGGGGTTTAGAAGTTCCCATTTTTCGGGTTTTCACTTATATCTCGGAAACCCTGCGTCCTAGCGACATGACCATTCTATAACAAACTCAACAACTTTCTTCATATAGAAAAGCCTAAATAAATTAGAAACCAAATAAGTATTATTAAAATCAAATAACACAGTAACTGTTTCGAACCCGTGACCTCCCAACTGGGAGTCCTAGACGACTTTGACCTAACCTATAACACCCCCCCCCCGTATCAAGACATACATGTATGCCAAGTTTGGTAAAAATCGGTCTAACAGTGTGGATTTTTATTTAAAAAAAAAAAAAAGCACATACAGACAGCAGCTGGTAGACGTTTTTGACCTGGCCTATGACACTGCCCTGATCAAGACCAACCTGTGTGCCCAGTTTGATCAAAATCTGTCAAACGGTGTGGGTTTGTATAAAGAACAAACTTACAGACAGACAGATGGTAGCCGTTTTGACCTAGCCTATAGCAATCGCCGTATCAAGACCTACCATTATTCCAAGTTTGGTCAAAATCGGACGAACGGTGTGGATTTGTATGAGGGACAAACATACAGACAGACAGCTGGTAGACGTTTTTGACTTAGCCTACGACACTCCTCAGATTAAGATCCACAAGTGTACCGAGTTTAGTCAAAATCGGACGAACGGTGTGGATTTGTATAAGGGACGAACATACAGACAGACAGCTGGTAGATTTTTTTGACCTAGCCTAGGAGATTTCTCGTATCAAGACCTACCATTATTCCAAGTTTGGTCAAAATCGGTCAAAAAGTGTGGATTTGTATAAGGGACAAACATACAGACAGACAGCTGGTAGACGTTTTTTACTTCGCCTACGACACTCCCCAAATTAAGATCCACATGTGTACCGAGTTTAGTCAAAATCGGACGAACGGTGTGGATTTGTATAAGGGTCAAACATACAGACAGACAGCTGGTAGATTTTTTAGACCTAGCCTAGGAGATTTCTCATATCAAGACCTACCATTATTCCAAGTTTGGTCAAAATCTGTCAAACGGTGTGGATTTGTATAAGGAACAAACAAACAGGCACGTGATTTATATAACTATATATATATATATATATATATATATATATATATATATATATATATATATATATATATATATAGATGAAAGCTTATCAAATTTCCTACAGGTTCTATTCAATGAAGTTTTTCGAGATATCTTTAGTTTTCGAAATATCCGCTCTTGAAAGTCTGTCGTTTTGGGAAAAAACACACTTTTTTCTATTCTGGACCGGATATCTCTTCAAAGATGAGCCCAAAAAATAAATGTCGGCTATAGGATCGTAGAACATTCCATTCGCTTCAATAATATATATAACTTTACTATTTTATGTATTTTCCTTCAAATGTGAAACCAGTTTTAGTATTCATCGTGATATCTGGTGACAACTGTCGACCAATGAACCTTTCAATTTCTCACCATGTCCAGTCAATGTATTGTCCAAATTATACTCCATTATGTAAATATAGTGAGTACTGGACGTATAAATAGCACAAAAGATATAATTTTGGGGCCACTGACCAGTTCCTATCTAAGGACAATGTGTGTATATTACACGGCGTATTAGAGCCGATTTTACGCAGATATTATTCTAATAGACATAAGTAAAACTGGAAAGTTTCATAATTCTAAATTAAATAGTTTCTGAGATATAAGCGATCGAAAATTGGAATTTATAGGACTCGCTTGCTCAGTAATTTACTCACTCATCAAAATTATTAGGCACTTCCCAAGAAGCGTGTTATTAAAGGCAAAAATCGAAAAATTCCTGAAAAGTTTTATTTGACTCCAGTTCCGGGGAGGGGGGTGGTAGTTTGACTCCACTTCCCGGAGGGGGGGGGGTTGCTAGTTTTCGACTTCCTCCGGAAACCCATCATTCCGTCGGAAACCCATTATATGGGGTATCAAATGAATCGTCTCGGTATGGAGAACCTGTATTTGATGTTTTAAGAAACATTTCGACGTATATACGACGCCTCGTAGGCTTGCCCAAAATTCAATCATCAAAAATGTGTTCAAATGTGTGATCTAGGTAAAAATAATAATTTTTCAAGTTAATGTGTGTTTGGGTTTCATTAATGGCCACCTCCTAGACCCAGTATTAGTTACTGTAATTAATACATTCAAAATAAATGTGTATTTTATTTATTTACTGTTCTAGGATTTTTTCGTGAAAGTAATTTTTTTATTGTTTTACGTAAATATTTACTTATTATTTAAGTAAATATTTATAAAAATAAATATTACGTTTAAGATTTTTGAATAAACTGAAGAATAAAATTTAATTTTCTTCTCACAGATCCATGTTTTTTTAAAACTTTTTTTCTTAAATCGTTCACATACTTAAATAACACAGAGTTGTGATACATGAATAGAAAGCTGGTTAAATGAGAATGATTTTCTAAAAACCCGGAAATCCCAGAACCTGCCCATTGAAGAGTAACGCTGGTAAGAAATATCAAGAAAATGTCAGAAAATTTAGAAAAGCTTTATTTTGGTAAGATAGACATACTTAAATTCATTCATGTTTACGTTTACTCTCAACTAATCTTATAGTAAATTTACTCACCTTTCGATTGCATTAACTTCGTTTCTAGTAGAACAACCTGGGACGGAGCTACAAAGATTATTCTTCTAAAAACCAAGTTTGTCTCGATAAAACAATAAAACGACGTTTTCTCCCTTATGTGTGAGCATTCGGGAAATCGTCATAGAACATTTTTTGTTCCCTTAAAGGTCCTCTATCACCTCCCACAATATGACAAGACATTTACGGGACACACTGCATATATAAATTTGGACGACCAGTTTTTCATAATTTATGGGTTATGTTACGGCCAAAATTCTCGTAAACGCTTCCAGATCTAGTCGACACAATAACCGGTTTCTCCTCTATATAGCGTTTGAACAAGTTACAAAGATTAAAAGGACTTTATGGTAACACTGCTCTCGAAAGAGTTGAATCTGCCAGCAAGGTCACCTAACTCCTAAAGCACATTCCTACTCTCGAGCTATATTAACCGTTCCCTCACTCCCGATTGGATACAGTTATAAAACACGCTCATTAAACTCGAGCGGTCATCATTCGACCCTCTAACCTAAACGCCGAGCAACAACATTCCCTAAACTAATTCCCAGTTTAATTGCCTCGCGTTCCAATTGCCAAATTATATTTCTTACAATAGGTCTATTCAATATCCTTCTCTCTGAAATATTAAATGTGTCGCACTTAAAATATCAAAAGGGTTATTATCACAGAATAATTTTAGATCATCTCCTAACCTTTTCGCTAGTTTTTTTATTGGGGATTCACATGCACTGATAATAGGTCGTAAAGACTTATCTTCTTGATAAGTCCATAAATTAACGGGGTCATACAATTATGATTTACTAGTTTTCTTTTATCTATTTTACTTATATAGCGCTTCTTTACCAAATTGTCTAAATATTTAATAACTTTGTTTTTAAGGCTAGTAGTCGGGTTATAGTCTATTTGTTTATAAACGTTTGGATCCTTTAAAATGTTTTCCACTTTCTGGTTATAGATAAGCCTTTACGACCTATTATCAGTGCATGTGAATCCCCAATACAAAAACTAGCGAAAAGGTTAGGAGATGATCTAAAATTATTCTGTGATAATAACCCTTTTGATATTTTAAGTGCGACACATTTAATAGACAATCTTAAAGATATTAAGATTTTACCGGATTTTAAATTAGTATCATTTGACGTGGTTAACATGTTCCCAAATATTCCCGTAGAGTTAGCAATCAAAATAATAAATACCAATTGGAACCAGATTGAAAAACACACAAAAATTAAAAATAAAGAATTATTCATCGAAGGAATCCGCTTATGTTGCAAATTTGGATATTTTCAATTTAATAATAAATTATATAAACAACTTTATGGCATACAGATGGGAAACCCACTTTCAATAGCTATTAGTGGAATAGTTATGAATTTTATTCTTATAGAACTTATTTCGGAGGTCAAAATTAAAATACAGTTTTTATACAGATACGTTGACGACCTTATTTTATGCGTAAAAGAAAATGAAATAAACAAGCTTTTAAACATTTTTAATAATAAATGCAATAATTTGCAGTTTACAAAAGAGTTAGAAGTGAATAAAAGTTTGAGATTTTTGGATATGGAAATAATTAGAAAGGAGAATAATTTCCTAGAGTTTAAATGGAAACCTAAGACATATCATTCAACAAGGATGATTAATTTTTACTCCAGCCACCCTCTTAATTTCAAAAAGAACCTTTTATATAACAGAACATTATCAGCTTTACGGAGAACATCTCCTAAATTTTACAGTGAAATAAAAAATAAATTAAGAAATTTGTTCACGGAAAATAATTACCCTAGGGATTTAATTGAAATTCAAATAAAAAGAGCTGAAAAACACATAAAAAAGTTAAAACAGATACAGAAGTAATAAAGAAGGAAGTGCAGAATAATAAGCGTAAAAGAGATCTTAATGATAATTCCGATATATCGAACAAAAAACAAAGATTATTGGTGCAAACTAATATTAAACATTTTTTCATTAAAAATAACGGCAGATTAGAAGGAACCACGTTAAATAATCACTTATTTTTACAAAAAAAGGAAACAATTGGTTTTAAATAACAGTATTGACAAAGATGTAAATCCAATTAAGAAATATTTTACTTTCGATTATCATCCTCTTATAGAAAACAGAATAAAAACAATATGTAAAGATGTTTGTAAAATTGGCTGGAAATATAAACATACAATAAACAATGTATTTAGTAATATTAAAGACAGGGTTAAAGCATCAAGTTCAAAATATAATATTTATAAAATCAACTCAGCGACCGTAACAAATGTTATATTGGGGAATCTGCGCAATTATTAGGTAAAAGAATTATACAACACGTAAAGAGCATTGACACACAAGAAAACGGTACAGCATTGACGGATCATGCAATAACAAAAAAACACAGTTTCAATTTCAAAGAATTCAAAATATTAAATAAAGAAAGAAATACCCTGAAAAGAAAAATAAAAGAAAATATTTATATTTTAAAAAATTCGAAAATAGCAGTGAATAAAAGAACTGATCTGAAAAATGTTCACCAAATTTTCTATGGAATAATAGATTAATACCCAAAAATTTATAAAAATATATTGGACGAGTAGACTTTACTAGGACAACAACAAAGGACAGATAACGACAGGGCCATTTTGGCTATCCACTTACAGGGTTAGTATTATTATGACTCCAGAGGGAGTACTGGGTAACGGGAGGACTTCCTTGCAAGGTAGGACTCAACACCTTTTATAAGAAATATGTAATTTAGCTATAATTATTGCAATATTTAGGGTAGGGGTAACATTTAATGAGCATGATAATGTTTTATTGCATTTTGTGGAACAGTTCAAAGATCGTATTGATAGTTTTAATATAGTAGAAAAAAGGTTTGTGTGGATGTTCAAAAAAATTATATTTTGTTGTAGAAGTGCCCCTGAAGAGGTGCGAAGAAAAGATGCACGAAGCATGTCGGGCCCAATAAATAAAGTGGTGTAATAAAGGAAGACTGCTTTAATGACCCCATGCCTCCTAGGATAAAAAAGAATTTTGATATTTTGGGTCATCTATAAGAATAAATAATATATATATATACAGGGTAGAATTGAATTTGACTTTTTCTTGAAACGTTCTTAAGTCCGAAACTAGGTGGAGCAAAAATAGTTTAGGAAATGTTTATTAAGTTTTACTGAAGCGCAGATCACGTTGATAATAAACGTTTCTGAAAATTTCAAAAACAAAAGTGTGTTTTGCTCCATTCCAATTAACATTTTAGGCATTTTAAGGTAGTTTTTGGAAAGCAAATTTAATCTTCTACAACGTTTATATCAACTATTTTTTTCCTTACGGGCATACTTTCTACGTTATTGGCAGAGAAGTGGCGAAAAACAAGGGTTTTGTCGGTTTTTGGCAATTTGCTACTCATTGGTGCGCTTTAGCGAAAAAATGACAGATATAAAATCGACATAGAATTTGATTCTCTACAATAATCCGGCATAAAAATAACCCCTTTCCATTGGAGATTCCAGAGTTAGGGTCTCTGGAGAAAGTTGAGGGGTCGTGCATAAGGTCCAACGAAAGTTCATTCGACCACGTTAAGACCCACCAAGTTTCGTTTTTAAATTTCAAAAATTGAGGGAAAAAATGGGGGTGTCAATCGAGTTTTGAACACCCTGTATATAGGAGAAGGTGTTGTACCTTTGACCACTTTGAAAACCGAATTCTTCTTACCTTGTTTACAATATTTAATTTTTTCAAGGTTCTAGCTTTACATTTATAATGTTTTATTAGTTTTTAAAAAAATATTCGTACTGTGGTCAAAGGTACAATATGTAGTTGTACCTCTCACCATGGGCTGTTGTACCTCTGACCACGTAAAAACAACACTGCAAACAAAGAAAATCGTTGTATTTTTCACATTTGAAAAATTACTCTTATCTAACGCCGGAGGACCTGGATATGGTTTTCCCCGTTTTCGTCGTAGTAGAGAAAATTTTAGTCGAAGTAGAAGAAAATTGCCTCTACTATACTCTGTCTGGAAAATATTATTTCTCTTAAGGAATATTGATTCTTAAGACAAATCAATTGTCCAAAGAGGTCGGCCTGAAAAACCTTTCGAGAAGAGTGCCATACACATTTACAAGAAACCTGATAGACGCAGAGATTTTAACAGGGCGTGGAATAGGTGTTTTTATTCCTCGGATTCTTCTCATTCCAAACAATTTTCCGTTTAGGTTTAAAGGAGTCCACTTTCCAGCGAGATTGTTTTAGATGCCAATAAATAAAGCCCAAAGTTAGAAGCTAAAGGTTAGTGGGTGTGGATCTAAGCATCAGCAGTTTTTCGCACGGGCAGCTTTATGAGGCTATGTCAAAAGTTAGCAACTCTAGCAGCCTGTATGTTTTGATTGCCAATGGGAAAATACTATTAGGGACCTTTATAGACCCAATAGTACCCAAAACAATGATTTTTAGAATTTTTTTCTGTGCTGTCTGTCAGACACTCTATACACACAAGGGTTAAGAAACCCTAAGGGATCAGCTTAGTGGCTCTGTCAGGTTTTAGCGATCCTAGCAACCTGCATCCTTGATCTTGATTGCGTCTAATATAAGTCTAATATCGTGTTTAGAGAAGCATTACTGAAAAGAAGATTTTTTTTTAAAATACCCATACGGCGGTGTTTATAATCCAAAATAAACCAAAAGATATATCCAAAAAATGCTGCCCAAACTCACTAATCCACGCGGACAAATTGCGTGATGGAAACGTTCCATTGCAAGCATCGCGAAATATGAAAACCTTTGTATTTTTCAATTTAGGAAAATTACTCTTATCTAACGCCGGAGGACCTGGATGACTTTTTCCCTGTTTTCATCGCAGTAGAAGGAAATTTTAGTCGAAGTAAAAGATAGGAAGAAGTCGCGGGCACGGGTAGTGTATAATATTTATTTATAAATGGACTTACAAGCCAGCAATGAAGCGATACATATATAATAAGTCTTCTTACCCTTGTTAGAAAAAGTGGGTTTCTTTTTAGGACTCAATCGAAAGGTGAAATATCTAAAAGAGATTTTAAAGCTTTAAGTTCCCGAAAGACTTACTTTAACCTTAAAATTTAATTATAAAATCACATTAAAGAGTATTATCACTAGAGCCGGGAAGTTAGGCATTTATTTTTGGTTAAAATAGGCAGGCAAAAAGGCAGTTAAAATACTGAAAATAGACAGTACTTTAGTTAAAATAGGCATTTATTAGGAGTGAAGGCAAAGATGAATCTTACTCATTATTAGAGCCCGGAAGTTAGGCATTTATTTTTGGTTAAAATAGGCAGGCAAAAAGGCACTTGAAATACATAAAAGTACTTTAATTAAAATAGGTATTTACAAGGAGTGAAGGCAAAGAGGAATCTCATTCCTAATTATCAATTAAAAGGTGCATTTTAAATACTGTACTTACTCTTACTTTCCCTGATTACAACCTACAACAAGATGTTTTTTTAAAGTATCAACTGTCATAGACAGACGCTTGTCAGAAAGAATGTTTTTCATCATGGAAAAGGAACGTTCTACTTCCACTGAAGTGATAGGCGCAAATTTGAAACAAGCTACATCGAAAGGACACATGCCAGTTAAAACAGAATTTTCGCCTTTCAGAACATTACGAATGTTCTTAATTTTTTCGATGTCCACATTAGAACACGTTTAACTTTTTCATTGACACTCTTTCCTTTTTCTCCTGGTGCTTGGAGCAGTTGATTTACAGCATCTTCGAAGATCCCCATAGATGATACCAGCGAATCATCTCTTTTCTCTAACTTCAAGATTGCTTCCGGTATCACACTATAATGTTCTTTTACAAATGCCAGATCATTGCTAAGCTCTTCTTGGTCCAGCAACTTTTTTACCTCGCGAACTGAACTAACTTCGTCTACTGATACTGCATGAACTACCTCACGTATCTTGTCCAAGTTGTTGCAGTAATATATTACTGCTGAGATCCAGGTTCCCCATCTGGTAAGAACTGGCTGAGGAGGTAAAGCCAGCTCTGGTGCTATGTCCTTAAAAACCCGGATTCGAGAGGGTGATTTTAGGAAGATTTTCTTGGCGTTAACAAACTAATTTATCCACGTGAGGATACAAAGTTCTTATCTCTTCAGCGATTCTGTGGAGGCCATGTGCTAGACAAGTGAGGTGGAGCATTTTAGGAAAGAGAACTCGTAAGGCATTAGCTGCTTTTTTCATGTAAGGTGCTGCATCTGTGACAAAAAGTAGGACATCATCATGCCATATTCCGTCCGGCCAGAGTAGCATTAGTGAATTAGTAAACAACTGTGCCACTGTGGTACCATTTGCTCTCTCCATCTACTCTATCGTCAAAAGATATACTGATGATAAGTCAGTTTGCTTTGCTTCCATGGTTCCAATGATAACATTGGCTATGTAACGTCCCATTGCATCCGTAGTTTCATCAATGGAGATCCATGCATCGTCTCTTCAAAGGTGATATTTAAATACGTTTTTCTTAACGTGGATTCTGGTGGAACCTCTTCTGTAGTGTACTTTTGCAGAAATGTCCTCAGGGATTGATTTTCCAGTTTCCAGAACGGAATTCCTGAGTCCAAGAAAGCTTTGCATAGATCCAGGGAAAACTGAGATTGCCTGCTGGATGTTGTAACTGCTGTTGCAATTAAATTAATCTTAGGACCAACAGTATTTATCCTAGATTTATGTTTCGTTGTTGCGAAATGTTGAGTAATAAAATACTTTTTACCGTTATTGATAGATTTTTTACAGACTTTGCAGAAGAGTATATCTCCATCAGTAGAAAGTAAATCCGAACCGAATTCGCGAACATAGCTATGTAATTTACCACGCAACGATGAAACTTTCGGCATGATAAATAAGTGAGAACGAACACACGAGCTGTCTTTAAGAAGTTCAACAGTAGACTAACAGCTTATTTTATAATTGTCCTGTTAGAGGGAAGTTATTTCCTCCCTTCCTCTGCAATATCTTAATATTTCGAAATCCGGAGTACCAGTTAACTAACCATCGTCACATCAAAAGGGGTGTGAGGAAGAAGAAGTGACGTACTTTTCTCATCCTGTCTCTATCCTGGTATGCATTATGCTTCATCATTCCTTCTACTAAGGAAGGATCTGTTATTTATAGAGGTTAAATCCATGGGTTGGGAAAATGAGCTCTCGAATAGATATTTGTGACGTATATATGTAATTTAACTTGTGCAAACTTTTTTGTCTTCGATGAACGGTGCTTTTTAAAATGTTTAAATCCCAGAAAAAAATAGTAAAAAAGGCAAAAAAAGGCATTAAATCTTAAAATAGCCAAAATAGGCAAAAAAAGCAAAATAAAAATTGTCTTTACACTTCCTAAATGCACTGAATTTATTTCTATCTGATTCTTCAATATATCCATTCAGACAAAAAAAGGCATTTTGCCTAACATCCGGGCTCTAATTATCACTAATACCTTAAATAATTATATTTATAATCTAATTTATGCAAACTTACGGAGAAAATATTAAAAGCAGATGGCCAAATTCCGGCCGGCGAATGTCTACTTAATGAACGGTAGGAAGCTGGAATCTTATTCTTAAGAAGAAGAATTATTCTGTTCTTGCAATAAATTCGTTATTTAGGAAACTTTTCTTTACCGGAAAATGAAATGTACATTACGTATCCACTTTTTTTTTCTACGAATATTGGAGAACATAAAATTGGTCGCTAAGGCTTCTTTTATAAAGAATACTGTTCAACTTTTTTGGGGGGAAGTATCTATTTAATTGCAACTTGTTTCCTTCCAAGCCACAAAATTAAAGCGTTATATTAAATTAAAAATTACAGCTTATAAAGTAGCAAGTAAAACATTAATACAACTCGTAATAGAGCTAAGTGTACTCTGCAATCTCAACCTTTAAAAGATATATCTCGATACCAGTATGCAAGTAGGCATCGGAATTTCAGGTGCCTAAGAATGTCAGCAATGATAGCCTTCGTCTGAGAATTCGTGTTCGAACATAAACAGCACCGCATAATAGAACACATTCAATAGAGAATACATGCAATATCAAACGAAAGAACTGCTGGAGATCACAAGACAATATGCATATTCTCATTTGGAAAACATAGAATTGAAAGTCAGAATGTTTTGCCAGCAGTGGAACGAAATGAACTTTCCTAGTCTTTCAATTGATGACGTTTCATTATTCACGATTTTGCACCTGTCGATATATAAAGGGTGTCGCAGTCTTAAGCCGAAAAACTAAGTCAAACAGTCTTTTGGAGATTTTCTCGTTTTCGCGAAACGCGAAAAAAACGTGTTTTTTCCGTTGAATTCCGATTTATCGCTTAAACGAAGCGTTGTACGAAAAATACCTCTAGGCAAAAGTTGTAGCTTATTAAATTACCATTAAAATGATACCAAGTTGAGCGTCTTAGCTTGAATATAGGTTATCCTAACTGGAAAAAAATCAATTCGGTTCACTTTTTTCGATGAACAAAATGTCCATCCGATGGGTTATTCAAACACGATTATCTATCTCTAAATATTCAAGCTAAGACGCTGAACTTGATTTCATATTAAAGACAATTTAATAAGCTACAACTTCTGTATTAATGTGTGTTTTTCGTTTAAGCGATATATCGGAATGTGTCCAAAAAAATATATTTTTTTGCGTTTTTCTCGAAAACGAGGAAATCTCCAAAGGACTTTTGACTTAGTTCTTCGATTCCCCATCGATATACGAAGTCTGTCAGTTTAAGACTGGGACACCCTGTATAAGAGAAAATATTACAAAAGTCAAGAAAATATATATAAGGTTATTTAAATATAACCTGAGGTAAAACAAAATGTGAAAAAGGGTTCTTGTAAATATAGAAATTTTTTGACGAAAGAACAAAAACTGCATTGCGGATATGAGGGCAAACTCAACAAATATTAGTTTAGAGGAAAATGCTCAAATGATGGAAAATGATGGAATATTTTTTCAACGAGGGCGAACTTCACTTGAGTATATTAATAACATTTTCTCGTTGTGGGATGTCTCCTATATAATAATTGTCGAAATTTACCTTTCAACGGAAAGACCATTTTATTTATATTATTATCAGCCAGCGGCCCGTAGTGGGGAGTTCGCCATTCGTATCCACCTTCCTATGGCAGTATCCAGCCAGCTTGTTTTCATTCTCTCTGTATTTTGAGATGGAAAGAAGGACCAACTCAACATGAAAAATATACCTTTAGATTCCCTAACGAGTCGCGTTGCAGCCATTGCCTGACACGCAGCATCTTATAGCTCTCATATTCAAGTTGGTTTTTCGAGTGATTATACGTCGGTTTTCTTTGTGAAAAGTGGCGATGTTTGAGACTTAATACTCGAGTACTTGTGGGTGAAGTCTCAGGACAAAATATCCAGCAGAAGACCCGAAAATAGTAAGTAAGTAATACTTACTTTTCAGTTTATTAGTCCCTTGCCCTAGCTAGGCTAGTGGTAGGGGGCTGCGTGAATTGGCCAGTCGTCCCCTCCTTGCTGCCCCTTCAGCTGGCCAAATACTCAGGCCATCAACAAGATTCTCAGCACCTACTGCCAGCTCTCCCTCTGGTCTAGTGGATGAGTGAAGGACTCCCGATTCAGAGGTCTGCGGTTCGGTTTTCTTTTTTTTTTTTTTTTTTTTTTGTTTATTATTATCCTTTTTAATTATTGTTTTTTTTCGTCTTTCTTTTATTCTGGATTCTGAACAAATCCATCCATTATGGGAGGGAAAAGAAAACCAAGTAATAAAAGACACCACCACTCCCAGGAGAACTCGCCCATGAATTCACCCCAGAAGAAAAAAATAACTATTAAACGATCCGTGTCTCAGACGTCTCTCGCATCATCTTCTACATCTCGGGATACTTTTATAAATGCCCCAAGCCATTTAAAAGATCGCAACTCTACCAAACAATTCATCTCACCGAACAAATACGCAGCCATATCTCCCAACGAAGACGACACTACTCGAATGGAGGAACAAATCGAAAAGCCAGGAAAGAGTACTCCGCCAATCCACGTCAAGGGGATCAGCGATTTCATCAAGTTTTGCACAGAACTTGAAAAAGAAGTCGATCCAACAGAATTCTCTTGCCGATCCCGTTCAGAAACCATCACTATCAAGCCAAGCACATCAGAGTCATATAGAAAAATCATCAGGTATCTAAAAACATCAAATCTACAATATTTTACTTACCAATTAAAAGAAGATAAATCATATAGAGTTGTAATTCGACACCTCCACCCCAGCACTCCAGAACACGAAATAAAAAACGCCCTGAACGAAATCGGTTTCAAGGTAAGAAACGCCAACAATGTCCGTCTTCCATTTACCAAACTCCCGCTACCGTTATTTTTCATTGACCTGGAACCAGCAGACAATAATTCAGAAATATTTAGCCTAAAGCGCCTTCTATACACAAGTGTTGCAGTCGAGGAACCGCATAGAAAAGAAGACCTAATCCAGTGTCAAAGATGCCAGGGATTCAACCACACCAAAAACTTTTGCACACTAAATCCAGCGTGTGTAAAATGTGCCGGACAGTATTTAACATCGCAATGCCAAAAGAAGACGAGAGAAGAAAAAGCTAAATGTGTTCACTGTCAGGGCGAACACCCTGCCAACTATAAAGGTTGCTCAGTTTATCAAGAACTATTGAAGAAACGTCGGCAACTCTCAAGGGAAAACCCTACTCCAGAAGTGCAACATCGCCAAGACAACTCCAAAACTGAGCAGACCAAGATCTCCTCAGCAAATTTTCCTCGCCAGGACAGTCTCCAGACGAAGCAGCCTGCTCTACCACGCCAAGAACCATC
Source organism: Gonocerus acuteangulatus (assembly GCA_946811695.1). Taxonomy (NCBI): domain Eukaryota; kingdom Metazoa; phylum Arthropoda; class Insecta; order Hemiptera; family Coreidae; genus Gonocerus; species Gonocerus acuteangulatus. The sequence continues at coordinate 33,897,694 of OX328132.1, read as the reverse complement.
ATCCCATGTGCAGCCTCAACCTCCTGTAGTCCATGCCTCCACGTCAGGTCTCACTTCAGCCATCTACTCAACAGCAGTGAAAGGTGCCACCATTCCCTCCCCTGAATCCTCTACCATTCCATCGCCTCCTTTACCCTCATTCCTTTCTGAATTAAACTCCATCACCGAATCATTAAAGGCTTTCCTAGCGGAATTAAAAACCCTTATTTCACCCCTCATAGCCATTTTTCAAAAACTCTGCCAACTTCACCCCTCCCAATCATGATTCATCCTTCCTGCAAACCTCTCACAATCCTCCTGTGGAACTCCAACGGACTACTAAATCACAAGGACGAACTATACTTACTTCTAAAGGACAAAAGCATTGACATAGCGCTACTAACTGAAACACGCCTGACTCGACGGACTCCATTCTACATCCAGGGATACAAAACGTACAGAACTGACCATCCAGACGGAACAGCACATGGCGGAACAGCAATTCTTGTTCGCTCATCACTTTCCCACTTCCTAATTCCTAATCAATTCCCACCAAACACCATTCAGAGTACCTCAATTTCCCTCCAATCAACATTTCAATTTCCTATTACCATTGCAGCCGTATATTGTCCTCCTAATAAATCTGTTTCCACCAATACCTTTTATTCTTTCTTCCAGCATCTAGGTCCTCGCTTCCTAATTGGTGGGGATTTTAATTCTAAACACCCCCAGTGGGGTTGCCGTGTGGCTAATCCTCGAGGACGAACCTTACTACAAACCCTCTCCACCTTCCCTGCCAAAATAATCACCCCTTCTTCCCCTACGTCCTGACATCCTCGACTTCTTCATTGCCCATGGTATTTCCCAAATTCCTACCTCTATTTCCACTCTCGATGACCTATCCTCCGATCACAGTCCAGTACTCCTCTTAAACTCCGATGCTGATTCCCACTCTATACCTCCAAGACCTACACTCACTCCTGGTCCAGTTTACTGGCAGTCCTTTCAATCATCCTTAGAACATAAACTGGACCTAAACACATCTCTAAAAACAAACACTGATGTCGACGATGCTGTTCATTATCTTTCAGTAGCCATTCAGGAATCCTTATTCATCTCCACCCGACCGAAACCTCTACATAATACACAAACACAGCTGGCTGACATACCAACACACATACAACTACTGCTCACAGAAAAGAGAAGAGCTCGCAAACGATGGCAAAATTCTAGATACCCATCTGACAAAAAACGGTTAAACCAACTGACGAACCAACTAAGAAATGAACTGTGGAAACATAAAAACGAACAATTTAAAACATACACTAAGGAACTTACTTCATCTGACAAATCACTCTGGCAGGCGACTAGAAAAATACTCTCATACAAAACCTCCCATCATCCCATCCAACAAGAAGATGGCTCCTGGGCCAAACCCGATATAGAAATTTCCTCTGCCTTCGGGCATTCTCTCTCCAATGTCTTTACCCCGCACCCTGACGTTAACAATTCAACCCACTCCCACCATGTCTCGAGTCAACTGGATACTCCCCTCCCAATGTCACTTCCTCCCAAGGCCTTCAATCCTAAGGAAGTATTTCACGCCATCCAACACCTTCCCCACAAAAAAGCCCCAGGATATGACCTAATTACGCCCAAAATACTCAAGCATCTCCCGAAAAAAGCAGTTCTTTTCTTAACCTACATTTATAATTCTGTCCTCAGAACTACACACTTTCCCCTCCTCTGGAAATTCTCTGTAATCCGTATGATACCTAAACCAAAAAAAACCTATTCACCAACTCACATCCTATCGCCCTATTGCCCTACTACCCGTATTGGGAAAAATTCTCGAAAAACTCTTACTTAAACGCCTTTACCCCATTCTTATTCCCAAAACCCCGTCTTCCCAATTTGGTTTTCGTCAACTCCATTCCACCATTCATCAATGCCACAGAATTGTTGATCTGATCTCCACAGCCTTTGAGAATGGACAGTACTGCTCTGGTGTCTTTCTCGACGTAGCCCAGGCTTTCGATCGGGTGTGGCACCGGAGCTTGGTGTTCAAACTCAAACAAATTCTCCCTTCAACCTACTACCTCGTAATAAAATCCTATCTTTCCGACAGATTCTTCCAAGTTTCCTATGGCACTTCATCCTCACCCATTTTCCCCCAACTTGCAGGTGTACCTCAAGGCGGAATCCTGAGTCCTGCCCTCCACTGTTCCTCCATAGTTCTCTAATTCCGCAAAAATCCCAAATTCGCTATCTAGGACTAATACTTGACAAACGACTAACATGGAAGCCACATATTACCCAGAAGCGACAAGAACTCAGCCGACGATACAGACTATTACTACACTTACTTGACAGACGATCTAATCTCTCACTAACAAACAAACGCCTCATTTACATGACCATTCTCAGACCAATATGTTCTTACGGAATTCAACTCTGGGGTTCCACAAAGCCTTCCAACTCCTACAAAATCCAATCCCTACAGTCTAAAATTCTCCGGAAAATAACCGATGCTCCGTTTTATGTCTTCAATTTGACCCTCCATAATGACCTTAATATCCCTTTTATCCAACCTTTAGCCAAATCCCTCTACCGCAAATTCCATTCGAACCTACACGGCCATCCTAACTCCTTAATAAACTCTCTATCCTCCCAGCACATTCCTCACAACCCCATTCGCCGACTGAAACGCAAGTGGCCAAGAGATCAACTCTAAAAAGTGTATCTGTGAAAAAAAAAAAAAAAAAAAAAAAAAAAAAAAAAAAAAAAAAACACTGTCTAGTGGATACGACAACTGTGCAGCCTCCCACCTCACGAATATTCATGTCAATATAATCTAGCAATAATTTACTAGAAATGTATTATACATTGTTGTAAATTCCAAATAAATAAATTAAAAAAAAACCCAAATGTTTCAACATTATTCATTGAGCAAACATTATTATTATAAAGCAGTAAATAAAAAGAGCATTATTATTATAAAGCAGTAAATAAAAATAGCATTATTATTATAAAGCCCAATGTTTGTGAATATCCTAGAACAGGATGGTGACTGCAGATAAAACGCTCAAACTATATCAGTTATTAATAAAATAACTGATGATATGCTTCGTGTGTATACAGGGTGTCCCACATTGAGATGTCATAACTTTAGGGGTTTATTCTACATCTCATTTGTAGTTCAGGGACGCAGAAATAAGCGTTCTATCTCAACATGCAGAGGAGCTACTCAAACATTTGTCTTTTTCAAAAACTACTGGCTTTTCTAAAGAAAAACTGAGTTTTCGGAATTTGTGATCAATGCATCATAAATAATGACCACATTTTTAGAATCTAAATTAAATTTCCAATAAGAAACACCCGTTATTGAAATATTACCATGCAAATCAAGAGCTATATCCAAAGGCATATAGATGAGAACGTTTAATATTAGTTTTTTATTAAATTATTCAATATTTTTTTAATCAGCTATTTTTAGACTTAGAGGTTTGCCTCCGCCACAAAAGTTGCATTATTTAATAAGCTTTAAAATGGTACCTCATAGTTTAAGATAAAAATCGATTTCAATCTATTTTTTCTGATTTTCTAGTCGAAACCAATAAATATGCATCAGCGTGAAGGAGCCATTCTGAACAAATTCTTTAATTTCACACGATTATGGCGATGTCCCATCCTTCCCAAACTACATGACGTTTATTACACAAGCCCATCTATCAAATATTAACTCACTCTGCTTTTAAATGGATGGTTGCCCAGCTGATAATGGACGAGTGGTGATGGAATGGATGAAAAGTTGCTTAAAATGTTACCTTGTTTTCCTAGGAAAAATCTATAGAAATCTATGGGGACAAAAATTGTCATTACTGTGGGCTTAACTACTTGTCCAGTAGATTTTCAAAATGTCTACAAATATAAGCTTAACATCTAACTGAATCCACGGCATTAGGGAGGACGTCTTGTCTTTGAGATCTCATGAGTTGGCACTGCTCGTGGATCCTGTTGATGAGTTCCTCTTCCGTCTTCAAGGGCTCTGAGTACACTCTGCTCTTCAATGTTCCCAATACATGGAAATCTAGAGGATTCAGATCAGGAAGTAAACGAACTGGTCCATAGTGGCCGATAAAACGATTAGGGAATTCAGTGTTCAGCCATTCCGTCACCACGTGTCCATTATGAGCTGGGCAACCGACTATTTGAAACCAGAGTGAGTTGTTATTTGGTAGATGGGCTTGTGTAATAAACCTCATGTAGTTTGGGAAGGATGGGACATCAACATCATCGTATGAAATTAAAGAATTTGTTAAGAATGGCTCGTTCATGCTAAAGCACATTAATTGGTTTTGACTTAGAAATCAGAAAAAAATAGATATCATAGTATTGGGCCAACTTTTAGGCACTTAATACCTTGTCAAGAACCTAATAATACCCTCTCACTAATTTGCGCATTTTCTCATTGGCCAGTTTTCGTTAAATGCTGCCCGTATAGAGTTACATAGAGTTCATACAACCCCGATCGTTGTAAGTCGTTTAAGAGTTTATAATAACCCCGAATCGTTACTCTAAGGACCAGACTCTTTAAATGCCAGAAATTTTATAATATATCCGATAGCGGCCTCTTTTTTTTTTTTTTTTTTCAAGCTTTCCAATTACATCATGAAATTGAGATCATGAAATTGAGACATAATCTGAGGATACTGTTGGAAAGGTAATTAAATTCCGCAACTTCTCTGAGATTGGATAGCTTGTAGAATTGTTTTGGAAGAGTAGTGATTGTCGAAAATTTGTCGCCAACTAGACTTTTTTTATTAATATCTACATTTAAAACAGTTATTGCGCTCTGAAAAATACAGTGCATTAGCTTTCAAGATAATTTAACAATGATTTAAAAAAAAGTAATGTAACGTTTAAAAATATAATGTGTAAAAGTAGAGGAAATTGGGGACACTGAAAAAAAATAGATAGAAACGTGAATTTGGCGGCATTTATCTATATTGTTGTCAAGTGTTCACCCCCTTGAGTATTGTCATACTTGCAATAAACGCGAAATATGTATATAAAACGAAGACTGTAACTACAGAATTGTTTTAAAGAAAAACGAGTATATTGTGAGTAAGGAAAGACAATGATTATGTAAACCTGTAAAAACAAATAAATAAAAATTGATAAATTCGAAGACCTCCTTGAAGTTGAGGGCCTACTCGCCCTAGGACATGAACAGGATGGGGTAACTGCCAAAGTCACTCCAATGGTCTATCGGATAGAATATATTTTTCTCCTCAAGATGCGGCTTCGAGTGCCACTTGTGGCTGGTTACGTTTTTTTCTATTATGGGCTCTCTGTAGAGCCTATAGACAGCCTAGCGCTAATGGCCAACAAGCAGATACGTTGCAAAAATATTAAACTTAAATGTAAAAAATTATATTTACATTCAATCCTTTATCATTTGAACCACTGACAGAATAAATACAAAATTTTTATTTATGGCGATCTGCATCATTGAAAAAATATACAAGCCTTAACACTAAAAATTAATTCAACAATCTGCCATTTTATTCCATTATAATTTATTTCATAGTTTGAAAAATGTAAAATAATCCTCATACCATAATTTCATTTATAGAATTTTCTAGTCACGTTTTTTATGACAACTGTTAAATTTGTGCTGGCAAAATTCACGTGAAAAAATCGTACCTTTAGTTTTTTATTTTTATTTATTTATTTTAAGAGCTTAGCATCAATGTCTTACTGTTTCCCGTCAGAATATTATTGGTCTTCCATCTGTATTATTTGTCGTTTGTAGAGCGAAAACGAATAACCTCTCCGGGGAAAATTGGATAATTTACCTATATATTGCCTTATCCAAAAGGATTAACAGATGACCGATTAAGCTGAACATTTTTAAAGACGATTTAAATTAATCCAATCTAAGATTTATAAGTTTTAGTTATGTTTAGAGCTCAGAATTTTAATAAAAAATATTTTATTAACCAGAGCAGATTTTAGACTGTCTTAAATCTTACGAAAATGGTGTTATGCGGAAGGCACCCATCCAAAAAGCTTACTAAATTTCCTAAAAAAATAGTTACGATTACTAAAAAAATAGCTTCTCATAAGTTTTTCGAACCCAGTCTGAGACCTTAAATTTTGTTTTTAATTATAGGTCCTCCGACTGCCATTGTTATTTTTCCGCTGTTACTCTTAGTTTCTTAAAGGTTATTGTTTTGTTTTTTAATTTTTTTAAGCTGTAAATTCAATTTTTCAGTAAGAAAAAATGTGAGTAAAATAAGAAAGGACTTTGGAGATAGTAAATTCAGCTTAAAATGAGCTAATATCCCTCTTCTGTTTTTTTTTCTTTTCTACATTATATCAACTAATGGTATTAGCGGAGACATCCATGGTGCGGCATGGAACGGGCCAACGGTGAGACCTGTGAGAACGGTCCATTCCTGGCGCCGCACAATGGACAAGACTCAAGTAAACAGATAATAAAACTAAGACAATCATATTATTAGATATACTTTAGATAAGGCTAATTAGCAGTATTATCTAATTATCATCGGTTACTGGAAAGTTAGGGGCCCTTAATGTTGGGTAAAATATGCGAGAAAGTACTAACTCTAATTTCGACATAGTTACCGGGTATATATGTGCAGTGCGATCAATCAGTTTTTAATTTAGTTTTTTTCTGACAGTATGGATACAATAATTGGGCGTATTCACATACTATTTACTCACTTATTTGATTTAGATCAATGGAATACAAAAAAATATGGTTTTTAAAAAACTAGACTGATTTTTTTCATATGAAAGTTCAAAATGTGTAGTTTCAAACACCATCAACCGTTTTCTGCGTTTTTTTTACATTAAGACGTTCATAAATTTTTTTCCAGTAGTGGAACATAGTTTGTCAAGAAAATAATTATTTTATAAATAGCACTTTTACAGCAAACAAAGCAGTACCGACCTACTGTTTCAGTTTGTGATTAAAAAATTTAATAGTTCATTTTAATAAATTTTATAGTTGATCAAATATCGAAAGATATATATTTTGTAACTTATGAAAATATGTAAAGATAAGTTTTCTTTTGAAATAGGCGCTTTCTATTTTTTTTTAATTGTATTTAGTTTGTAACTATACATATATATACATATATATATACATATATATATATATATATATAAAGACGTATAAAATTACATAGTGGTATTGCAAAAAAAAACGGTTTTTTTTAAATATAACAAACTCCTAATAGCTTTTTCAAAATTTTCATTAATGCTTAATGAAAAATACTTTATAAATTATTTAAAATCTTTAGTGGGACCTTTAAATTATATATATACACGTATAAAATTACGTAGTGGTTTTGCAAAAAAACGTTATTTTAAATAGAAATAATTCCAAATAGCTTTTTCAAAATTGTTATTATTGCTTGACGAAAAACTACCTTAAAAAGTATTTAAAAACTTTAGTGGCCGTTAACTTATTTTTCTCAGGTAGAAATAAAACACATTAATATTTGTCCACCTAGATCTGCGAAACGGCCCACTGTGCGCCGAAGAGAATCGGACCCTCCCGGGGATCCAAGTCTCTCCGGTGGCTGGCGACGGGGCCCCGCCTCCCGCGTAAGAGTCCAAGGCGTTAGCCGTTAGACCACGGGTAGACCCTATATATTAGTTACGTTAGGAAAAGAAAGAGTATTATAATAATAATATTTTATCAACCGAAATGAGTATTTTTGGGGCTTTTCGTATACCTTTTTTTATATATTTCAAAAAAAGTTCAGAAATCTTGTGATATGGATAATAATCATTTGAATGCTTGATGAATATTCTATAAACAAATACATAATTCAATTTTAGGTGTCGGGTGCTCTCCAAGCCGGGGAATTGTTTGCATAAAATTTCAGATATGTTAGGTTTGGCCGATAGAACAATTTATATATATATATATATATATATATATATATATATATATATATATATATATATATATATATATTTGTGTGGTTCATTATTTACAGAATAATACAATCTACAATAGAACAAATTAATCACTTTTTCCGCAATTTTTAAAAATTCTTTTAGCAGTAAAAAGAGCCCATCAAAATAACGGTATCAAAAACAGGAATGAAGATTTTTTGTTGTTGTATTTTTAATGCACTGTCCCTTAAGGCGTAATACTACCTTGTGCGATCAAAATCAAAGTCATTTTCTTCAATTTATAAATAACAAATAAATCAACATTTTTCAATTCTTTATATCAAACGTTTTAAATGGGATGTTAAAGTATCCAAAAAAATACGTTTTAATTCTTTGAAAAAAATAATGACAGCGCAGTGTCTGACAAACGGAAACCACGGGCGATAGTCTGCAGGCGGCAATTTTTAATCTAGAACGAAAAACTAAAATTATTTCGAAAGAAGAAGGTTAAATCTAGTAAAGTAGGTAGGATTTTTAAGGAATATTAATTTTCTCGAAAATGGTGAAACATTATTCATTTTCTATTACAAATTCCGTCGAAAATCGGTCATAAAATCGTTATAATTCAATTAATCGAAAATATCCAACGTACTTTTCTAGGAAATATCATGAGGAAGCTGTAGTTGAAATTTGAAGTTGATCGGGCAAAAATTGAAGACGCCAGAGTATCGCCCGATTTGAAAAACATATTATTGTGAAAACGATGTTAAAGTTTAATGTTCTGAAATGTTCATGTCTTGCCTGCTTAATTTTTTTCGTACTTTTTTGTAATAAATATAAAAGAAATTGGGTTTAATTTTTAAATATATTAAAGGAGGGCCAAAATGAAATTTAACAAGTAAAAAGGGACCAATCGAAGCTCGCTCAAAAAATTATCTTCAAATCTGCACCGCGTTCACTCGGCCTCGGGATTTCACTCGGAAAATCTTAGTTTTTGTCCATTTGAAAACATTTTCTTCACATAAACACTCTTGGATATCATTTTTGATTATTTAAGGAAGACTTTTAGCCCCTTAAAAAAAATTGTAAAAAAAAAATAGTCGAACTTGCGGAAGGCAAGAAGCCGAGTGAAAGGCTGGGTTATATCGGCTAACAATCCAAGAAGGATTTCAAATTTGTTAACCTTAAATGTAAAAATTAATTCATAAATATAATATAAAGTTTCCACTTTGCGAAATTGAACATTTTTTGGAGAGCAAAATATCAGAGTCACTATTCTAAGCTTTTCAAATCACAGCAGGAATAGGGATTCTACGAAGATAAGCAAAGATGGTGCAGTTCTTAAGGTTGGAACTTTTTATCATTTTAGTGTGAATGTTAATATTCACATTTAGCTTCAGCGCTAAGGCATTTATATTTTACAAGGATGCAAACTCTCATAAATGCTACATGTAAATTGAAAATGAGTTCTGCATGCATGACTGTTGTGCAACGAGTAGGTATAAATGTTGAAATATATTTATTTTGACTTGAATAATTAGGCATTTGTAGAAGCAATGTATTTTAAAAATTTAACCAACGTAGCATAATTAACAAAATAACTTAAACGTAACGCAAAAATCAAAATACAAATTCTTATTAATGAGTACCTGTAATTCGTTAAACATATTTAGTTTAAATTGTGTTTTTTCTAAAGGAAAAATAATTTTTAAAAAAATATGTTGGGTAAGTAAATATTAAAATAAATTTACCGACATTGTAAATACAAAAATTATTATAATTTTTTTTAAAAATCACTAGCGGTGGTGTTGGTCGGTTGATGAATTTTCTGTTGCATTTAATCATATTTTTTTGTCGAATTTGCAGAAAATTCATCTTGTAAACCCACACCACGGCTGGCGGACGATGCCGAGAAAAGCAATAATGATATTGAATAAACTCAGCCATGAAATTATTATATGTGAAAATATATACATACATAAAAAATCATAATATAAAAAAATAGATTAGTTCTCCACATACGAATATCAAAATCAAATATTCAAGAAATTGAAAGTAATATAAAAATAGTTTTTTTTTTTGTTGTTTTTTTTTCAAAAAGAGAACTGGGAGACCCAGAAGTGACTTAATATTCCCTTTTTCATATTATAAAATATTATTTCTACATATAAATAACACATTATTTCATTAAAACTTGTACAAAATGAGTCTAGAAGAAAGTTTTCTAAATTTAAAAACAAAAAACTACTAACACTTTGAATTACTCTATATTACACTAAATTACCCAAAATTAGGCGGAATATGAAACAGTATACTTCATAAATTAGATAATACATAATCATTAAAATTAATTGTTACGCTAGTCGGTAACAATTCCATTCCGATATCTCAATAAAAGAATAACTAAAAAATCTTCAAAGCCGAGGAAATTAGACTGCTATTTTTTTTTTTAACTGCTAAAACGTTTGGTCGGTATTTTATTAAGAATTCAGAAAATTTGTAATTATAATAATGATAAAATATTTACCTCCCTAATTAAAATATATTTTGGCCTCCAGTCGCTTGCAATTCCATGCCAATATAGCAATAAAATAATCATTTAAACAACTGCCTCCAAGCGAGAACTCATTATTGAATAAATCACAGGTCATTATGTGGAGAACTGATATTCAAAAAGTCTACTTACAATTAGCTGTGCAGCGTTGACTAAGGCCGACACAAGGCGTAGAGACCCCGCAGAAAAAGAAATGGAGTTCTGGAACCAGCAAGAAGTAACTGCTCGCACAAGATCTAAAAAAAAAAAAAAAAAAAAAAAAAAAATTAGAAATTGCTAAAATATTATTAAAATTCATTTTAATGTTAGAAAAGAATCAATGAAATACCGATAATTTCCAACAATTATATGGCTCAATAACTTAGAAATTATTAAATAAATTCCGTTTTACAATACAAATATTATTTTAATAATTATTCCTAAAAAAAAATATTAAAATACCAGCTAGGTTAATTTAAAATATTAAAAATATAATAACCAAAGAATTAGAAATTGCAAAAGTAATATTAAAATTCAGATGTAATATGTTAGAAAAGAATCGTTGAAATGCCAAATATTTCCTACAATTTTATCGGAATTGCTCAATAATTTAAAAAATTACTAAATAAATTTCGGTTTACAATACAAATATTATTTAATAAATGATTTCTAAAAAAAATATATTAAAATACCAGCTAGGTTAATTTAAAAGATTAAAAATAATGATTAAATATTTTAACTGTGATTTAAATAACTAAAACCTCAACCAATTCTACTTACCAGTTAACACTATCAATGAAGTCTCTTTTATATATATATATATATATATATATATATATATATATATATATATATATATATATATATAATAATTCTATAATATAAAAATATAAAACAATTGTTTGAGACGAAAATGATTTCAAGAAAATGAGTACTTACAGTTGGTTGTGTTCTCCAATGATGTGGTCTAAGTCTGGTGGAAGAGGTCCTGGTCAGATGGAGGTCCTGGAGAGGTAGCTGTGTTCACCAAGGCTGCAGGCAAGAGAATGAGCTGTGTGGGAGAACCTTCCCCACCTACCCTTTCTGCCCCAGCCACATCCATCTCCTACCACAAATTCCCCCACTCCCCCACTCCGACCTACCCCACCTCAAGATCAAACGAGACGGCCGGTCTACAGAGCTTTCAATTAACAGAGATTTGAGGTAATTGTACAAGGGGGTACCCACTTGAAGTCAAGAAGGAATTCGATTGGTGATTTCGCGTTAAAACGCATCCTCAATATGAATATTATCCATCAGTGTTGTAATATTAAACTGAAAAATACACAAGTCCGACTCGCAGGAACTGCGTCATCTTTGCGCAGAAACAGGAAACTTGGGACAGTATCCCAAGTGGAAAAGCCTCCCCTGCCCTCGCAACGTTCACTCCAGGAAATCAGAATTGCCAATACGTTTCTCATTTTCTTGCCTACTTGAAATAATAATTTTACTGACAAATGTTCAAATGAAGAAAACTAACAGTTTCGGAGTGTTAACACTTATTTCCCTGATTGACAGCGGTCAATCGAAAATATCTTTAGAAAGTTTTTTGTAGTAAATGTAGTAAGCTTTCGAATGGTCACCTTCCACTTACCACGATATCGCAACCGTCTCTGAGATATTTTAGAAAATATTCGAAGATCCCAAAACATTTCATATCTATTAATAACTTTTTTTTCCATATACTTACTTACTTACTGGTGGGCGCTGCAGCCTTCTGCTAGCAGCTTCTTCCATTCTCCCCGGTCAGCAGCGAATCTCCTTCAACGACTAATCCCCAGGTCCTTCAGGTTTTTTCCACGTCATCCAGCCAGCGATGGCGGGGCTTCCCTCGCCTCCATCCTCCTCAAGGCTTGCCGTACAGAAGTTTTCGAGGTAGTCGTGTAGGTCCACATGGCCAAACCATCGCAGCCGCCCCGTCTTTATGTGTGCCACTATGTCCTGCTCTACATAAAGATCCCGCAGCTCTTGGTTGCTCCTGATCCTTCACTGCTCACCGATCTTCACAGGCCCATACATAAATCCAGAACCTTCCGCTCCCGAACTCTCAGCATACGCATAGACTCTGAAGTTAGCGTCGATGCCTCGCTGCCATAAGTAACCGTGGGCCTTAGGATACTTCTATATACCAGTACCTTTGCGTTTCTGGACAGCCTTTTATACTTGAGTAATCTCTGCAGTCCAAACAAACATCTCCAGCAGCAATCCTCGCCTTTATATCAGCTGTTATTTAGTTCTTTTCAGCCAGCTTGCTACCAAGATTTCATATATGTACTTCCTTAAGTCCAAATTTAACCAAACTTTAAGCATCTTAGTTTACGAGTATTTCAAACATCTAGAAAATATCTCAATTAAATCCCACTATTTTAAGTAGGTATCCAAACCGAAAAAGAGTTACAAAAACGAAGTAAACGAACTCGACGAAAGATTTTTGTAGCAAATTTCATTAAAATCGGACCATTTTTTAGCCTGTGAGAGAGCGAACAGCCAAATATATATATATATATATATATATATATATATATATATATAGATATACATAGATATATATGTATACAGTCAGAAACTAAGTCTACATACACCTGAAAATAAATTCATTCGGGAATAAGGAAACTTAGGTGAAATATGAAAAAATGGTCGAATTAAGTCCAAACCCTTGTTTTAATTCTATCTGACAACAACAACACATTTGGGTTTTAAAAAAAAAATAATAGTAATAAATTGATTTTATTAATTTTAATTTTTAACGTCCATTTATTATTAACTACGAATTATTGATTTTATTAGAAAAACTCCAAAATCGATAGGAACAAAAGCCAACATACACTAGAAAAAACAACCTACAAAAATTAACAAATTTTGAAATTTAGTACTTTCTTGCGCCTCCTTTGGTTTGAATCATACCAGTAAGTCTGCGAGGCATGGAGAAAAGTTTAGGTAATATTTGGAGCAATTTTATTCCATTCTGTCACTATCACACTTTTAAAATATTTTTTTTTTTTTATTTTCTGCTTTGAAATATTCTTAATGTTGACTCCATAAATGCTTGATTGGGTGACATAGGAGGGGTATGCAACCCAAGATGTGTTATAGAGCATCCATTCTCTCACAAGTTGAGCAGTATGCTTCGGATCATAATCCTGTTGGAAATCCAAGTACTTCCCAAACCTGCCTTTTCTACAGATGGTTTTAAATTTACTCTTAAAACTAGATACTCCAGCTGTGGACATACTTCCCGAAATCTTCACATGGTATGAAATCTTTCTTCTTTAAGCTTCCATTTTTTTCTCCGTATTTTAGTAGAATTGTCATTCCCAAAAAGTTTAACTTTGGATTTTCCCCTTAAAAATCTCCCTGTCCCACAAATTTAAATCATTACCTTTGTGTAAATTTGCGAAGTCCGATATTTGCTTTTATTATTCTATGGGACGACTTGCTGTATCCTGTTCAACATGTTGTGGTAACATCCTTTTCATTGTTATTGGGTGCACATTAATTCCCCTTGCGTAAGGGACATCCTGAGAGAGATATTTAGCAGTTCTTTGGCTCACACGTAATTGTATTAATACATTTCACCTATCCCGATCGGTAGGATCTGGAGGTTTACCAGACCTAGGCTCAATAAATACACATTTACTCACATTATAATGTTTTTTTATTGTCTATACAGTAGCAGGGCTTTTTAAAAGTATTTTCACGCACCGAAAGCCCTTCTTTCCCAAAATTGTTAAGAATTGTTCGTCCTACTATGGGAATTACTTTTTGAGTCAAGCTCAACTTAAAAAAAATGAACTTAAATTTATAAATAATTTAACGACTTGTAATTTTCATTATTTTCTACTCTTACTGATTAAATGAATCACACAGAACGTGATATAACATTATACTAATCCTTATTCAATCCTATCTCTGCAAGTGTATGTAGACTTCTGTCCGACAGCTAACTAGGTATATTAGGCTCCCAGCTATAAAATAAACATTGGTCAAATATTTTTACATGCAATAGCTTCTCAACCCTAATCTACCTTAGATTAAAATAATATTTTTTATTGAAAACCTCTATTTAGTTTAAGTTTAACAACTCACGTAAGTTTTACAGATATAAGATATTTACACTTTTCGTTCTCTATCTTACTATGCTATCACCTATGAGTATGTGGGTGCGTTTATTCGATCGTAGAATAAATGAGAGGAGTAAAAATTGGTCTTCAACTGTTAGGTACGGCTCCACTATTCGTGTGATTTCCTATCCATCATGAAGGATAAGATTTAAGATGACCTCGTATATACATTATAGCAACACAGGATCACAGGACGTTATTATTAGCATAAATATGCTTTAGCGATGACTAAACTGAAAAAAAGCGCTACAAAAAAGTCTCACAAAAAATGTGCGGTGGCCACGTACGAAAAAGAAGACTGTATGTTATATAGTACATTACGTAGGTTTGTCTGGTGGATCTAAAGCATATTTATGTTCCTGTATTTGAGCAGAAGGCTCTAAACGAAATTAATTATTATTTCATATTCAGGTGTTTTATATTCATATTTTATATACATACATTATATTTTATTGACATATTTCATATTTTATATTCGTATTTTATGGATTTAGACACGTTTCATGTCTATAGGACCACCTGGTATATAACAAAAGTTATATATTTTCACATAAAGTGTATTATGATTCCACTAACAGTACCTAGTAATAGTGTAGTCATGAAACATGATACTTTTTAAAAAAAAAAAAATCAGAAATTTGGCACTTATACCAATAACAGCAGATTGTTTTTAAGAATGGCCGGGTTTAGATGCAACAACTCCTTACACAGATTGATTTTTCAATTTCATATTTTAAATTAATATTTTATTTCATATCGAACATAACATGATTTTAATTAATCGAAAATGATGGTTTCTTATGTCCCCCGCGAAAACAAAAGTGTTGTTTTGTTATCAAGTCTGCAGTTTTCTACCATTTCTCTCAAATAGCAATGTAATCACGTTGCTGAGGCACATTTTTCCGCGCGAAATAGGGTTTGCACCTGTGAGGTGTAGCGCCACTATGGATGTCCCAAAAAGGGGCGCCACTACTGGAAGCTTAAGTACTCTGCAGTGCTTTTGAACCTCTCCTATCCATTCCCTTTAAACGGATAATCACTTTCCTTAGGAACTCTTCAAGACGATTAAACCTTGACTACTGATTATCTCAAGATCAAATGATCATTATCACTTACTTCTTAGAGTCTATCACTTACTTCTTAGAGACTTACTTAGAGTCTATTCAAGACTATTGAACTTAAACTATCAAGACAATGGAGCTATAGCTTTCCTCGAGACTGATTTCACAGGTCTACAAAATTTAACTGTTTGTCTGGGGTTTTTATTTTAATTAATAATGCCATTATCCCTAGTTTGAGTGTGCTGAATCAGAATATGAAATTAGTTTTTCTCTACTTCTATATATGAACTTAGTTTTAGTTTCTTCTACTTAGGACTGATACTAGACCAACGTTTAACTTGGTAGCCATACATAACACGGAAAAGACAGAAACTAAACAGACGTTTTAGACTTTTGTCACGCTTACTGAACAACCGCTCGAAACTTTCATTGACTAACAAACGACTTATATACTCCAACCAATATGGATTTATGGACTAGAACTATGGGGTTCCACTAAACCTTCCAATTCCTACAGAATACAAACAATGCAATCCAAAATCCTTCGAAAAATATCCAATGCTCCTTATTATGTCTCGAACCTAACCCTGCATAATGACTTCTACCAGAAGTTTCATTCCAATCTCCCTGGCCACCCAAATCCTTTGATAAACTCTCTATCCTCCTTCCATAATCCACAAAATCCTCATAGAAGACTGAAGTGGCGGTGGCCTAGAGACAATTTGTTTTAACATGACATCTCCGATGTTCAAAATTTATTGTTCTAGTGGGTTATGTAATAGTCATTCCCACATCATACCTCACAATGTTAATGTTCCAAAACCAGCAAAATTACTGGAAATGTGTATATTATATTGTTGTGATTATCAATAAAGGTTTAAAAAAAAAGAAAAAAAACTTCCGACTATGGAATGAATTTCATATATCTCTTTTCAGCTACCAGCAATAATCAGCTGTCATATTTATATTCCACTTTCCCGGGTTGCGTCTTTCCATTTCATTTATGTTCTGGAGAAATCTTTCACTGATTTCACTGAAATCTTTCACTTGATCTTTCTTTCTTTTCATGCTCCTCACTGACTCAGCCGAGATTTTCTGGAAAAAAGTACAAACACTTTTAAAACCAATCCTGTTTTTTCATTATCTGCCATAATTTCTTCAAATGAGATATCAGAAATCAACTTTCTAATTTGCGGCCCAACAAATACTCCCTCTTTAAGTCTAGCATCAGATATTCTAGGGAACTTTGGTAGCAGTTGCCATCCTTATTCAAAGCCTTCACATATTGCTTCATTAAGCCTAATTTTATGTGCAGAGGTGGTAAGAGAACATTTTTGGGTTCCACAAGACATTCATGAATAACATTTTTCATTCCTGGTGCGTGTCTGATTCTCTGCTTCCAATTTTTCGTTGTCCAGTAATCGGATCGGGCTCTACTATCCAATTCATAAATAAAACATGGCATTTTCGTGTAGCCTGATTGCTGGCCTATCAGCATGCCAATACTTCACAAGAGGGACGTAATAGGTCTTATGTTCGGAGCTCGCGGCATCATCACGGAGTTTATCCAAAATTTTGCCACAAAATTCTAAATCAAACAAGAAGTCCTACTACAAATCAGCAAAACAATCCTGAAGGACTGAATTCAGATGGTGAATTACCACCTTTACGGATGAGAAGGATATGATAAAAAAGATTTTAAGTTTAAATGTTGTAAATAAAATAATCAGACTACTGAGGTGGTAACGACTAAGGCATGATTTCTTTCTCGACCAATAATAATAATAAATTAATAATGATAAAAAAATTATTATTATTTTAAATCATTGCCTATTATTGATATTAGGAGAATGCTGTTGCCCAAAGTGGTCAGCTACCTTTCAGATTGGTCTCCACATACATGCCACTTATGCTCTGCATATTTTACATTTTCTAGAAGTAATTTTATGTTATGGTCTGTTTCCTAAGGCTACATTTGCAGGGATTGGACTTAAAATAAAGAAAATATTGTTGTCTGTTTATTTCAAGTGTGATACTAAGAGGCTCATTCAACACGTGCAGTCTTAATAATATATACAACTCAAGACTTGTTTATTATGGGTTTTTGAAACTATTTATAAAGGTGCGGAGCTAAGCACCGCGTTCAAGTGGTTTCGAGGATTAAGTGGACTTTTGGTGACAGCCAGGCCCTGTCCACGTAGGGAAAAACCCTCGGGTTGTTTTTCTGGGCCTCGACGAGTGGGGACATCTTCATTTTTTTCTGGGTTCGAAATGCTGATTTTGTTTACGACACTTCTCTGAGAAAAAGATATTTATATGGCGGACTACACTTCAAGTGGGACTTATGGTTTGTTTTCTTTTCGTTAGAACACAGTTTTGTGCCTTGATTTGTTGATGTTATGGCTGAACGTCTCTTTAGCACTATTCATTAGTTAATTTATTGTTATTGTAAACTATAATCCATAATTTTGAACCAGTTAAAGATAAACTTATGAAATTTTAAACAGGTATTATACTAATAGATGTGAGTAAAATTGAAAGTAAAGTTTCATTGAATAGTTCTGAGATATAGGCGATGGAAAATCGGAATTTATAGGACTCCCCCACTCACTAAACAAAATTATTAGGCACTTCCCAAAAAGCTAGAGGCATGAAATTTTGCAGAATGATAGACAGTAGGGTGTTATTAAAGGCAACATAGAAAATTCCTGTGTTCGACTCCACTTCCGGGGGGTGCGTTTTGTACTTGTTGTTCTTTCGGAAACCCATAATTCCGCCTGGAACCCATCATGCACGCTATCAAAAGAATCTTCTCGTTATAGAGAACCTGTATTTAATGTTTTAAGAAACATTTAGATTCATCGTAACATGTTTATGTACACGCCTATTATTTACCAATGTGCCTTATCGATAAGGCAACATTAGTTAATCTTCTTTTTTTTTTAATAATAATAAATGTTTATTTAAAATCTGCACAATTCATATAGTACAATAATTAATTCTGCTCGTCTTATTTACATCTCAGAGAGTAGTATATGGAGGGAGCCAATTGGCACTTCCTAATATATGCTAACATTCATATTTTCTCTGTTTTTAACCGCTGTTAGGGTAGCTGGTCATGTGGCCAAAGCCTCTCAAGCCTCCTGGGAATGATTTTAGGATATGTCCGAGTGGAAAGGGATTTACCTCTAGGATTTGGATGGGACGACAATTTGAAATGGAACGTTAGGAAACGGGATTTTGCGAGGTCTTTTACGAAGGGTATATTTAGATCGTTGTGTAGGGTTTTGTTGGAGACATAAAAGAGAGCATTGACTATTCTAGGAAGGACTTTGGATTGGAATGCTTGTATTTGTTGTATGTTTGAGTGTTTTTCTGTTCCCCATAATTCAAGTCCGTAAATCCAAATAGGTCTGATTATAGTTTTGTATGTAGTGAGTTTGTTGTGTGTCGTAAGATTTGAAGTAGGTCCAAGTAGTCGTCGTAAATCAGTTACTCTTAACGTCGTGGGTTCGGTAGGGGCGGTGGCTTTTCTTTAGAAACAAGTAAAGGCATCACCCCTATCCTGGCTAGAAAAGGGTGGTAACCTATAGATAACCCGTCCTAAAATTCGTAGTTAATAATAAATGGGCGTTAAAATTTAAATAAATGTCAGACATGGGCATTTCTAAATAATGACCAGTCAAAAAGGCATTATATATATTTATTTAAAAATCAGAAGTTTGTCTACTTGTCTGTTTGCCTGCTTGTTCCTTATACAAATTTGCACCGTTTGACCGATTTTTGCCAAAATTGACACAAAGGTAGGTCTTGATTCGGTCTTGATGGGACCTTTCATAGGCCAGGTCAAAATCGTCTATCAGCTGTCTGTCTGCATGTTTGTTCCTTATACAAATTCACACCGTTTGGCCAATTTTGAACTGGCCACACAGGTAGGTCCAGGGGATTGTTACAGGCTAAGTTAAAATCGTCCACCAGAAGTGTATTTGTTCCCTCCTCAAGCCAAAAATCCACGGTTCCAACTCAAAATTCACTTACAAAAAGTATTGATATTCTCCCAGAAAACTAACTTGAAAAAAAGGGGGCAAATTCCCGGCCCCTTCCAAAAACAGTTTGCCTATGAAAGTTATGATATCATAGTATTTGCCCAAGTTTTAGACTCTTAATACCTTGTCAAGAATCTAAAAATACCCTCTCACTTTTTTGTGAAAATCCCTATGGAGGGAGGGAGGAAACGCGCTAAAAGAATCCAAAGAAGACTCCTGGTGCTCGTCGAGAAAATGCAGAAAATGAGATTCCGTTAAAGACCCCGCAGAGATAGATAGGATTTGTGGAGCCAAGGACCATTGATTAGTAGAGCAGACAACTAGTAGCCACCAAACTTCTGCAGAGATAGACAGGATTGGTGGAGCCAAGGACCATTGATTAGTAGAGCAGACAACTAGTAGCCATCAAACCTCTGCAGAGATAGATAGGATTGGTGGAGCCAAGGACCATTGATTAGTAGAGCAGACAACTAGTAGCCATCAAACTTCTACAGAGATAGATAGGATTTGTGGAGCCAAGGAGCATTGATTTTTACAGCAGACGATTAGTAGCCATCAAACCTCTACAGAGATAGATAGGATTGGTGGAGCCAAGGACCATTGATTAGTAGAGCAGACAACTAGTAGCCATCAAACCTCTTTTTTGTGAAAATCCCTATGGAGGGAGGGAGGAAACGCGCTAAAAGAATCCAAAGAAGACTCCTGGTGCTCGTCGAGAAAATGCAGAAAATGAGATTCCGTTAAAGACCCCGCAGAGATAGATAGGATTTGTGGAGCCAAGGACCATTGATTAGTAGAGCAGACAACTAGTAGCCATCAAACCTCTGCAGAGATAGATAGGATTGGTGGAGCCAAGGACCATTGATTAGTAGAGCAGACAACTAGTAGCCATCAAACTTCTGCAGAGATAGATAGGATTTGTGGAGCCAAGGAGCATTGATTTTTACAGCAGACGATTAGCAGCCATCAAACCTCTGCAGAGATAGATAGGATTGGTGGAGCCAAGGACCATTGATTAGTAGAGCAGACAATTAGTAGCCATCAAACCTCTGCAGAGATAGATAGGATTTGTGGCGCCAAGGAGCATTGATTTTTACAGCAGACAATTAGTAGCCATCAAACCTCCGCAGAGATTGCCGCAGCTTCGGGTACCATCTTTTCGCCTTTCTCGGTATTGGATTGATACTTCACAATAAGAAATATACTCTCTGTGTCACCTTAGCGTGTTTGCCTTAACTCCCATATCTGGCATTATTAGAAACTACCCACTTGGCCAAAAAGTAGTCGGTATAAACGTTGTAGAGTATTAAATATACATCCCAAAAAGTACCTTTAAATGCCTAAAATGTCAACATGAATGGAGCAAAAAAAACTTTTGTTTTTGAAGTTGTCCGAAAAGTGTATTATCAACGGGATCTACGCTTCATTAAAACTAAATAAAATAACATATTCTTTTCTGGAAACGAGTAAACTCGTCATACCCATTTTTAAAGTAAAACGTGAGAGACGAGTTTACTCGTTTCGGTGCGTGAAGGGGTAGGGCGAAGGAAACTTGGTGGGAAGTAAATTTAATACTCTACAACGTTTATACTGACTACTTTTTTCATTGCGGGTATACTTTGTACGTTATTAGCAGAAAAGTGACAAAATATAAGGGTTTTCTCGGTTTTTTGCGATTTGTTGCTCATTGATGCATGGGCGTATATAGAAAATAATTTCGGAGGGGGCTGGGAAAATTTCGGGGGGGGCTGAGACCATTTCCGGTGTATGGAATAGTAACAATTTAAATCTTGGAAGAGTTTTAGCCAACGTAAACGCTATTACACCCAAAATATAATATGTTTTATGAACTAAACGATCTTATATAATTTATTTTTAAGGGTTTTATGAAATTTTTACCGATCAAATCAAAATTTCGGGGGGGCTGCAGCCCCCTCAGCCCCTCCCCCTTATATACGCCCATGCATTGATGCGCTTTAGCGAATAAATTACAGATATAAAATCGACATCAAATTCAATTTTCTATAATAATCCGTCATAAAAATAACCCCATTCTATTGCAGATTCCAGCGTTAGGGTTTCTGGAGAAGAACTGGAGAATGTTTTGAGGACGTGCATTAGGCTCAATGAATCATTTGACCACGTTAAGACCCAACAAGTTTCATTATTAAATATCAAAAATTGTGGAAAGAAAGTGGGGTGTCAATTGAGTTTTGAACACCCTGTATAAGTTTTCTTTATACTTAATTTTCCTAATTAATAATTGCCTAAAAAATAGATCCTTTAGATCCATAGGGAGGAACCGTGCTAATTAGGTTGACCTCACTTTTGTGCATTTTGTAGAAAATGTACAAAATATTGTAATAAGCGGAAAATTAGGTTGGATAGTTAAAAAACTGAGGGCATTCTCTATACTCCGAGAAGACCTAAAGAATACCCTGAAGTAAAGATTTTCGGTAATTCAATCCCATGGTCTAAGAATGTGAAGTATCTTGGAGTAAATTTGGACTCTAAACTGACTTACACGAACCATAACAACATTGATCGTGATAAGGCTATTGGTTAAGCATAATTGACAAAAAAAAACGTATTTATTACGTATACATTAGGCCAATATTGTTATATGCATGTCCTATTTGGCCTATGACTTGTAAAACTAACAAGAGAAAATTAAATGTGACTCAAAATAAATGCTTGAGATTCATTGATTCTTTTCCCCGATGGACTCCTATCATTCATATGCATGAAGTTCTTGACACTCCTACAATATGTCAGTAAATAATTATAGTAACAGAGGACTTAAAGCATGTCAAAACAGCAAGTATAAGCATATTGCTGATACAGTAAATTATAATTATATCAGCCTAAATTATAAACGTTACAAGAATAAGAGGTTTAAGCATATTACTTTTTAAGTTTGTGTGTATAGGTTTTATTATTGTGTATTTTTCCCTTATAATATTTTAGTTACAAAAATAAAATAGATATGGGTAATTAAAATCAGGTATAAAAGCCGTTGCTTTTTACTTTTATTGTAAGCGTTGTTTTATTTGTTTATATTTTTGGACAATAAAATTCTTTTAACTTTTATACCTTGGAAAGAATCAAAACCGGCACTGTTTTCACGGATTGAGGTGTTCCTATATATGTGTATATATGAACGATTGTTGTTGGAAATGATCACCTACCATGAACAACGATTTGTAACAATAGAGTAAACACACTACAGTGGAAGGGCAAACAGAACTATTATCACTCGTAGAAACTAGTTAGCTCATCATGTTTTACAGAATCCTCATATATGTGAAGTGATCTTTAGGTGCACTAAAATTTAAAAACTATACATATTATTTCTCAAGGGATTTGTTTTCTAGTTACGCCATCACTTCCTTATTACTTCATCAATATTAATAAATTTTACATCATTATAAAGCTTTTCTTAACACTTTCAGGACCGATGACTTTCAAAAAGATTTCACCTGGACCCCGTCTTCCTTTTGTATAGTTATTTCAGCAAACATAAGGAAAAAAAATAAGTGAAGAAACTTTTGAAATGAAATACGCCACGACAGCGGGTCCGCTGAAGGAATGGTTCTGGCGGATTCAGTATCATACAATACCAGACCCGCTAACCTAACCGGGAATAACGTAATGAGGTCCCAGACCAAATACGAAGGGTATAGGACAAGGCGCGAAGTAGCGGGGATAGAAAGAAAGCCAAACTTTCTGCTGACGCACACTATGACGCCAGTCCTGCAGAAAACATTTCTCTGACGCATATGCCACGACGCACAGTGGAGCCAAACGTCATTTCGAGTTTCAAAAAAAGGCTACAGCCTCTAAATCTTAACTGATTTCAATGCATTTTTTATTAAACGAAAGCTAATCAAATTTAAAACAACATTGTCAAACCAGATTTTTGTTTATTGAATTACATGTAAATTATTCACAATCTCTTGCAATTGAACATAAAATAATATTTCATTTTTCATCTAACTCAATATCAGCACTGATATCGTTGAAATTAAACATTCAAATCCTGATTAGACCTGGAAAAAAATCAGAATATTTTTTCAAATCATTCAAAAATCATATTATTTCAATTAATCTCATTGTTCAATTATGATAAATTTTCGTTTTGAAGACGTGTCAGTTTGATTTTTTTCCAAGTCTAATCAGGATTTGAATGTTTAATTTCAATGATATCAGCCCTGATATTAAGTTAGATGAAATATAAAATATTATTTTATGTTCTATTGTAAATGTTCGAGAATTATTTACACGTAATTTAATAAACAAAGAAAACCAGAAACAAAAATCTACCTTCACAAAGTTAGATATATATTTTCTAATGCATACAATCTATGAGGTGTTATACAAAAATTGACCCAAGGCCTTCGGAGGTGATTCTTAAACTTATACAATCCTTAAAATCCCTGAGTACAACCCTTAAAAAAATTATTCGTGTTTGATTCGAGCAATGTATCAATTGAAGTAAATTAAATAAACGTCTTAATAAATTAATTAAGCATTCATTTTCGAACTTTTTATATATATATATTCACCTACATGTTAATTAAAGTGTCCTCTATGCTTTGGTATAAGAAATGACCCTCCATGCGGTACTCGTTTTCGAAATATTGAGCCTCAAAGATTCACTTTTTAACACGGTAGACGAAGGCAGGGCGTATTTATGTTTACTGAATAAAAAAGTGAGTTTTCTTGCCATTTTTTATTTTTGGAAAACTAGTATATGATACATATTAGCAAACCTAATCTTGCTAACAGAAGTTTTAATAGGGGGGTACCTGTTTTCGAGATATAAATACTCTAAATCTCAATCCCATGTTGTTAGAATATCTCACTCAGCATATTTCACTGCTGGCTATGTACGCCCTGGATACAGCCACACATGATAAATATCCAAGGGATGCATACAGCACCAAAAGGAAAGCCATAGTTGTACACTATGGAAAAATATATGTGGAAGGAAATAAAGCCCAACGTTTAAATTAGTTAATTCCCCGCAAGAAATCTCTATTTTAAGATATTATTTGGTGATATCACGGATGAAAACTATCTTACTCATATCAATGGACACAAGAGTTCCCCCCAAAACAGGTCAAATATATGTAAAAATTCATTGGCCTATAGAACAATTTCAGCTCCTTAAGTTCATGTTATGTAAAATATAAGTTTTCTTCAAATTTCATAAGTGTAGATGGTTTGAAATAATTTTTTTTTATTTCATCCATTTCACTCATTTTAATAGTTAATAATTGTGTTATCTATTTTGATAGTACAATCTGTGAAGGTTAAGGTTGGCAGGTTACACTGTTGGCTCCTAACTAAGAAATAATTATTCTAATATATTAAATTATGACTAAAAGATGGAAGATTTTCTATATAGAGCGTATAATAAAGCAGTTTTGAAATAAAAAGAAAGGGGAATGTAGGAATTACTATAAAACACAGTCTCTTACGGTTAGCAGCTATTTCTTG
Source organism: Gonocerus acuteangulatus (assembly GCA_946811695.1). NCBI lineage: Eukaryota > Metazoa > Arthropoda > Insecta > Hemiptera > Coreidae > Gonocerus > Gonocerus acuteangulatus. The sequence continues at coordinate 33,872,475 of OX328132.1, read as the reverse complement.
AGAATTCTTCTTCAATCACTGCGTTCTCTTAAAAAAAATGAACTGAATTACTTCACTGTTCATCTAACATAGTATTATACTGTAACACTACACAGCTAAATTAGCCTTTTTTCCTCTTTTTCTTAAATAATTAACACGAGCAATATTTTCCACTGCTACTCCACACTAATGCTCCAAGCGGACTTTCACGACTCAAATATTGTCGAGAACTAAATGCCAACAGTGGGAATCGAGGATGAAGCTGTTTGATGCACTATGTGCTTCAGTAGTGTTATACACAGTAGTCAGGTATGGGGCTTGAGATACTTGCAACTTCTCGAGAGATTCCATGAGCAATTCCTGAAGAGTCTGCTACTTCTCCCTCGAAACACTCCAGGCTACTTGTTAAGATTGGAATGTGGACGAGAAACGCTGAAAGCTAAAGTTTTTGGGCTAATGCTGAAATGGCTTATCAAACTTCCAGAAATGCCGAGCAATAGGATACCAAAACAGTGCTATGATAGGCTATTACAACTTGACAGCTCATCCCATAATTCAAGCCAATATAACTGGGTGAGTCAGGCACGAGAGCAGTTCCAGCTTGTAGGAGAAGAGGAATTATTCCTGAGACAGGACAGCGGAGCTCTGAGAGAAAAAGAAGGATATCAAAGCATATCTTGATAGACACGTCCAAGCAGATATAGAGAAGATGTGTGGATCCTCCTTCAGTCCAATCTACCGAAGGCTAAAAACATTTTGGGGTGTAGATAAATACCTCCAACTCAGAACTACCTTCTACAAAGCTGGAATCTTGTCTCAGCTGAGACTAGCCGGAAGGTTGGAGCTGAGAATATATACTAATGGAATCTTGTACAAGATTAAATGTGACGAGATATGCTCAATATGCAACCTGTACGAAGAGGAGGATATTGGTCACTTCCTACTCAGGTGTCCGATGTACGCCGAAGCTAGACGCCACTACATCTGCAGCTATTTCCAAGCAGAGGACACCACTGAAGACAGGCTTGTTGCATTACTGGGTTTAAGAGATCGTGAGAAGCACAACAACCTCTGCGCCTACGTTTTATATCCCCTCAGAATCCGTGCTTTTATCAGATTCGATTAATTTTTTGTGGTTGTTTCTTTAATGTAGGACTGAATGTGCAAAACTGAATTATTTTAATTTTAATTTGTGTGACTTATTATTATTATTTATTATTATTATTTATTTATTATTATTATTATTATATATGTATATAGTTGTTAATCTTTCTTCTTCTTTACTTTTTATTTAGGTATAAAGTTTTCATTATTATAAAACTAGTATTATATTTTATAATTTTTATGTAAAGTTATATTATTTTAAGCACATTAAGTGGCCTCCCTGTAAAAAGTAAAAACTTAAATACAGCTTTTTATCTATCTATCTATCTATCATAAGTGTAGATGTTTTAATTTTCCATAAAATACTAACTATATTTATTCCGGACTTTCCAAATGACATATGATGAAATATATATTCTCAAAATGTAATATTTCGTCTAAAAAGGAGAATAGCTGAATAACTCAGCCCATGCAGCAGTCATGGGGCAGCATTCGGGCAGTCAAATGATTTGAAATGTTAGCTGCCTGGAATTAAAAAATACCCTACACGTTCTTTATTTTGGTTTTTGAGAAATATGTTTGCAAATCTTGTAAATTGTATGACAAGGAGGTAGAAAGCTGTGATGGAGCAGTGTACGAGGGTGCAGCGATTGAAGTCATAAAAGGGGGGGGGGACCCCAACCTGAAGAGGGATGATATCCTATCACTAAGCCGTAAAACCCTGCCCTTTTTTTTTATCATACTAACTTTTTAATATAATCGTAACGGTGCATTAAACCTTCCTATAAAAGTTTAATCAAACATTCTGGAGCGTCGGGTGTAAAAGTCAATAGAACACAAAGGAAGGGCCTCCCCGTGGTCTAGTGGCCTTTGATTCTCATGCGGGAGATAAGGGAGCCGCCCTGGAGCTGGGATTTTCCTCACTTCAGGGCTTGAGAAAGCCTCCAGCTGCACCATGTATGTTAGCGTTAATGGCCGTTTGCAAAATAAAAAAAATAAAAATTAGGTTATAAATCAGTAGTAACCTACCTTTAATTTAAACTCTAGGTATATCACATATTTACCACCTGTATCATTCATCCTAGTCTTTCAATCATCTGTATATAAATTCGTATAAATGCTGTCATCCTTGTTTTACTGCCGAAATCGCAATAACAAAAATAGGCATCGACGCACAGTGGGCCGAACGACATTTCGTGTTTCGAAAAAGGCTACAGCCCCGAAATCTTAACCGTTTTCAATGCATTTAAAATGAAAGACAATAAAAGTTAGAACAACTTTGTCTAGCCAGACTTTTGTCTTTCGCCTTTTATTTAATTAAATTACGTGTAAATAATTCAAGAAAATTTACAATTGAACGTAAAATAATATTTTATTCTTCATCCAACCTTATATCCGCACTGATATCGTCGAAATTAAACAATCAAATACTGATTAAACATGACAAAAATCAAAATCTATTTTCAAATTATTCAGAAATTAAAATTTATCAATTAATCTCATTGTTGAATTAAGATAAATTCACGTTTTGAAGATCTGCCAGTCGGATTTTTTCAAGTCTAATCAGTATTTGAATGTTTTTGTTTGTTTTTTTTTGTTTTAAGGCAGTTCAACCACTTGGGTCATGGATGCCTATGTATATGTGTGCAATTGATAATTAATCAATCATATATTTAGTCAATGAATATATATTTTTTATTTGTAGTTTTTAATAGTCAGAATAAAATAAGATAATAAAGGGACAAAAATACTTAAAAATGTGGTGTAAATGTACGCACATAGAGTGACACACACAGACACACGCAAGGACACACCCACCCACACACAACCACACATACACATACACACACACACACGTACAAGTATATTTTCTAGTTCTACTTCTCCTTATAGGTTTAATTGTTATTTATATTTTTGTGAACAGATCTGTAGCTTAATGTTCTCTGAGACAATTCATGGTCGTCTCCAAGTATGTCAAAGAGAGTACCATGAATTTCCAGTGGGTTTCGAATCTCCTCGTAGGCTCTACAGTCCGTGAAAATATGTTTAATTGTTAGATCTTCGCCACATACTGTACATTCAGGCCTTTCTTCCCGGTTGAATGTTTAATTTCAACGCTATCAGTGCTGATATTAAGCTAGATGAAAAATAAAATATTATTTTATGTTCAATTGCCACAGGTCGTGAATTATTTATACGTTATTTAATAAAAAAATCAAACAAAAAACAAAACTCTGGCTTAACAAAGTTGTTCTAAATTTTATTAGCTCTCACATAAACAACAATCTATTAAAATCGGTTAACACTTAGAGGCTGTAGACTTTTTTGAAACACGAAATGTCATTTGGCCCCACTGTGCGACGCTTAGGCTATTAGTGCCATCAAGCCGAAACGTCGGTAAAAATAAAACTACAAGTTATCTTATAAAAAATGTAGTTTTATTAAGATACCTCGACAGAGCTCTTACTAAATCTATCGTCGCAATACCAACGATCATTTATATCCTCTCAATGAATAACTCATTTTTGTTATAATATGCAATTTTAGTACCATACCTCGACAATCCAAACCTTCTCGTAACATATCAGGACCTTGGAAGGGAAAGGGCTGATCACGAAATCCGGACGTTGGAAAATCAATTTCTACCTTCGTATCACCAGCGGTCAACGATATCCCCTCAATTAAATAAAAGAACTCACATATACAGTCACTTGGATATTAAAAAAAAGTCCGAGAGTTCCTAAGAAGTCGTCTTATCGGAAGTCATCTTAGCGCATTTCAGTTTTTATACAATTATTATATTTATACATGCATACATGCAGGAAGATATGTATGCAATATTGTATCGTAAAGAATATTGGCATATAAAAATCTATGAGGATATAAGATTGCTTTGTATTCGATAGTTAGTTTGGTTCGTAGGAGAGGTGTTAGCCTGTAAACTGAGGCCAACTGTGGGGTAAAGCTGGGATCCACATGTATATGAGATGTAGGGATGCCGCCAAGATACTTTTATTGCTTCCTACTCATCTCTCGGGGCATAAAAGAAACCTTTTTTGCAAGGGGACTACGCATGATGTCTCTATTCCAGATGTGGTCAAAGGATCACACCGCTGTGCTCGGTCCATTCCGCTTGTTCCCACGAGAAATTGAAAAAAGGCGCAAGGACACACTTCTTAACCGTCTCTCATTACGGACGTACTTCTTCGAGCGAACAGCTTTGCTATGTGCTCTTGGATTGAAACAAATATTATTACTGAGATAAAATCTTTGACTCCTTAGTCCGTTCATAATAATTACTTTAAAAAAAGTACCTTTTTGCCCGTTTTCTCCCTTCCTCCATAAGAAGGAAACCCGCCTATGACGTCGACCTTATGATCCGCAGGTGCCGATAAGAAATTTTCACGTTTTTTATGCCCGGAGAGAAAAATGAAATCTCACTTATGCCCGAGCAGGGTTCCGCCAGCCAATTATAGGGTGAGACATACTAAATCAGACTGAGTTTACTTTATTTTACAGTGCCACATTTTCGAGGCACTCTATTTTGAAGTGTTTGAACTTTGTTCTGGGGGTACAGTCTGCATCCTGCTTTAGGCTTCCAATACCTTTTGTCTTATATAGGGTTCCTGCACTTCAAAATTGGATTCCTTACCAGGAACTAAACAGGCTGGCTGGATTCCTGAACAGGCTGTCTCAGGAATTGCGGAAATATGCTTGCCCCCTCCTTCTTCTCCGGACGGATCTGATTGTTATCTTCAGTCTGTTGCTAACCACTGTTGTTACCACGTGCTAACTCCTTTCTTACTTGAGATGGATGCAGCTCAATTAATTGTGATCGTGGAGGAGTACGAGGAGTGATATAATTTGAGAAACCCTCAATACAGTAACCAACAACGCAGGGACAATATTTGGGAAGAGATAGGAAGGAGGATGAATCAGCCCAGTAAGTACTTTTACCAATCCATTTATTTTAATAAGTTCATTTATTTTATTAATGGAGGTTTATTTTATGAACAAAAATCTTACTAGTATTTCTTTGGTTATAATTTAGATACTATACCTATAAATGAAAAATGTTGGATACAATTTTGGCAGAGCTACTTTTTTTATTTAACTATGAAGAGACATGATTGGAACATAATAGAAATTTAACACTTCAAACCTTTTCATTTATTATTTATTATTTTTTACGTTTTAATGTTTCGGCTTTTGGGCCATTTTCATAAAACTGGAAGAAAAACAAATACAATTATTATGTGCTATTTTAAATTCATCCATATCAAATTCTTTTAAAGATCTTTCAATTTGCTTACTCAAACCTTTTATTTATGTACATTTAATGTATTTATTTACCTTTATATTATTTTCTATTATTTTCAATTCCTTATCTTTCATATTACTTATCATATTTGTTCCACATTATATGACTATCATTTTTTTATATTAGTTTTTTACGGTAAACATTATCCACAAACTTTAGATAAATTTCAGTTTTCATTTTGTTTAATAGTTTTAACGTTTTTATTTTTATGGCTTTTTGGATAAAATTATTAAGTATGTCCTTTTTCATACGTTCCGCGTGGCTAGAATATTAGTTCAAAATTGTATTAGAGGACTTTTCTTTTGGTGTCCATTCTGTTTCTAGAGTTCCTTCATTTATGATTATATCCATAGACAAAAACCTTATTTTATAGTTATTTTGTAATTCCGTGGTAGCTTTGAATTTATTACGAAATTTTAAACTTAAAAAAATACCTATTTATCTTTTTTTTTTAATTATACAAAACACACAACAACAAAAACTTTTCTTTTATTATTAATAAAAATTTCTTTTTGTTCCTATTTGAACAGATGCTGAAATCAACAGTCTTCGGCTTTATGAAAAATATTGTACTTCTAGATCTACTTGTTCAATATATGTTAAAAAATTTATACCTCATACCTACTTGTAAATATCTACTTGTTAAAAAGTGTACAATGTACCTGTTACATGTAAATAACACCTAAATAAAGTCTCATTATTAATACTCTGAATTTACCTTTGTTCTTTTTTGTCCACATAATAAAGTCATCTCCCTGTAGGATGTTGCATCCTATATGGATGGGTTACATTGACCCCATCCATATAGGATGCTAGCAGCCTACATGGGTAGGATACAGGAAGCAAACATCAGGATGCACGCAGCCTATATGGGTAGGCTGCTAGAAGCCAGAATCAGAGTCTAAAGTCTAGAATCTGATAGAGCAAGCACTCTATTGCTGGACGCTAGCTTTGGGAGTGAGAACTCTACTATAGGATGCAGAATTAGGATTCTAGCACTCTATTATAAGGTGCGGGCATTCTAACTAGTGGAATCCTATTTTAGGCTGAAATATGTGGAATCCTATTTCAAAATGCTGGCACTGAGGCACAGTTTTCAGGGTGCCGGCAGCCTGAAACAAAGTCAAACAAAGCAGCCTGTTTTTTTTTCTCCGTGTGATATTCACATATTAAAAAAAATGATACATTTCTTGAACATAACAAAACCAACTCGATTGATACTTTAAGCAGAATTTTCTTCGGCTAAGATCTTCTACCGTAATTTTCATTTTAAAAATCTTTGTAGTAAATCTGTAAAGCTTTCAAATGGTTTCCTTACCATGATTCTTAGCTGTAATTTTAATGTTTTAGGAAATACAATAAAAGAAAAAAATGCAATATCTGTCGATGAAATGTTTATTCTTTATTTCTTTTCCAATAATGAAACTTCTCAAAACATAACACGACTTTATATATCTCAGTTTGGATGAATCTGAAATGCCGCTTCTAACTCAATCCGAAACTGAAAATTGAATTTTATTTAATTATTGAAATTAAAAACCTGCAATTTAACGCGATAGTATTGAAAATATCTAGGTGGGGTTATTAATATCGTGTTTTTTTTTTTTTTTTTTTAAATAATAATAAATACCTTGCACACAAACATGAAAAAGGTGGTTAGTGTACCTCGCGTGATCTTACCGACCTCACACTTGAATAATCATTATGATATGTGTATTTATATATATATATATATATATATATATATATATATATATATATATATATATGTTTTGTTTTAAGTTTCTTCGCTGGGGTTGATATGATTGATTTGTGATACGGCTTCTCTCTCCAGCGGTGTTCTTCCTCTCCTTTGCGCAATATTTCGTCGGGTTCATCTCCTTGACAACCACCGAGGACGACACATAGCAGCCCGAAGAAGTCGGAGATGAACCCGACGAAATATTGCGCAAAGGAGAGGAAGAACACCGCTGGAGAGAGAAGCCGTATCACAAATCAATCATATATATATATATATATATATATATATATATATATATTCAATTTTACGATTAGTGACCTTTATTTATGTACATTTATTTATTTTCATAAATATGGCAAAGGTCCAAATAATAGTACTCCAGATTCTTGCACTATTTTATTTTTGATACGCCCTACATGTCATAGTATGGGTGGCGAGCTGACCACACATAGGGATTTAGTGGCCCCTGAGGAGGTGGCATAAGGCCACGAAACATGTAGGGCGTATCAAAAATAAAATAGTGCAAGAATCTGGAGTACTATTATTTGGACCTTTGCCATATTTATGAAAATAAATATATATATATATATATATATATATATATATATATATATATATATATATATATATATAACGGGAAAGAGGCTGGGAGCAACCGGGAATGGGGTATGGAATACTAACAATCTAGAATTTGGAATACTTAGCCAACTAAACCGCTATTACTCCCAAAACCAATAATTTATAACATTTTTAGCGATTCAATCAAAATTTCGGGGGCGCTACAGCCCCCTCAGCCTTCCCCCCTTATATAATTGAAGCACCCCCGCCAAGTGGAGACTCTTCACCTTATTTGTTACAACAAATTTCAATAATGTATACTTGTAAGTATTATTAGGAGAGTTGTTTGTTCCAGTCACTGACTAGACACGTTAGATGAGCTTTTGAAACACATTAGAAGAGTAATCAAAAATATATATTTCCGACTTCGTGAAACATTGTATATTTAAACCACTTCCATAAGGGTTGTACAGAAAATATAAATATGTTTAAAACAAAACCAACGGTTGTAAATGTCTCTCAATGTTTTTGTTGTGAATAGGATGTTTGGAATTAGTGAAGAGATTTAGGAGGAGAGGAAACGACCAAAATGAAACCCAAGCCTTTAACCTGAGTCGAACCATTCAAGAGAACCAAGCCCCAATAAATCATTCGAGGACATTTACTGTTCGGTCCTGGTTTTTTTGCTTCTTCCTCCACCCATGACCTTTTCATTGTTGGTTTTACCAGGAATATTGGTACTCCTTCGTTTCCACGTTACTGTGACACTTGTTTGGGACGAAAATCGTTCTTATGAAAATTGGAAGACGTCCCACTCACGGGAACTGCGTCATTATGAACGGGTTTCCATTTGATAAACGCGGCCTTCAAAAAGTGGCCTTACGTTAAATGATGTGTCATTACCTTTGATAAATATATGCAAAATCATGAGTCATATCAAGTAGTATCCTGCCGAAGCAAGATACCGAAGCACGTGGCAGCCAGAGATGGGCATAATTTTCTTTATAAATAAAAATACGAATTTATTTGTACTTCATATATTTGTAAATACGAATATAAATAAATTCGTATTCATAAGTGTGAATACGAATTTATTTGTATTTTATAAAAATACAAATAAAATTTTATTCTTAAATTTTCCTGCGAATACAAATAAATTCACTGAAAAAATTGTAAATAATCACAAAAAATGTGAATATTCACAAAAAATCAAGTGATTACAAAAATTTTCACACTAAAATTTATGAATACAAATTTATTCACATTATAATTTGTGAATACAAATTCACAATAAAATTCGCAAATAAATAATGAATTTATTAGTATTTAGGATTTTTTTTAAGCTGCTTAACGTTATCAGCGCCTAGATTCAGTTTTTTTTTTTTTTTTTTTTTTTTTTTTTTTATGGAGTGCCAGAGGTACAGATGGCAAACTGCAGCGCGGCTGGTGGTGCTGTGGCGGGCTCGGGGTAAAAAAAATTGAATCTAGGCGCTGATAACCTATGAGTTAAGCGCCCTAAAAAAAAAATGTTTGTAATATCATCTGATCTTTAATTCGAATAAATTCATAATTTATTTGCGATTTTTTTGTGAATAAATTTGTATTCACAAATTATAATGTGAATAAATTTGTATTCATATATTTAATGTGATTTTTTTTGTAATCACTTGATTATTTGTGAATATTCACATTTTTTGTGATTATTAACAATTTTTTGTGTGTATTTATTTGTATTCCCAGTAAAATTTACGAATAAAATTTGATTTGTATTTTTATATTTAATGTACGTGAATAAAAATTTATATTCGTATTTACAAATCTATGAAGTACGAATTAATTCGTATTTTTATTTATAAATAAAATTATGCCCATTTCTGGTGGCAGGAAGTACTTCTGTTTCCGATGTAAGAATCCAGCCACAGAATAATCGATTGCAGACTTTTTTCACGATTTTACCGCATGCCTCCCTCCTCCCCCCTACGTATGACAGTGACCCTCCCACCCATGACCCAATTCGGAAGTACCCAATAAAATCAGTCCCGTAACCGGCCACGAGGGCCCCGAGGGCCAGATACTGTAGAGGTATCTGATTCATGACCATAAGGCACCCAAGGGAGATAGTGAGGTCAGTACTATGCTTCCAGAGTTTGGTTTAAGCGCGTTTCCCTCTCCATAGGAAGAAAACCCACAATCCGTCGATGTTTACTTCCTTTACAGTTTTCATATGGGAGGTACTTTATTATTTAAGTTGTTTTAATTAGCTAGAAAATTCATTGTCTTAGGAGAAGACAATGAATTTTCTAAAGAATTAGATTTTTCTTTTTTTTCCACTATTTAAATTATTAAAAAAAAAAAAAAAAAAAAATCAGTCCCGTAAAAGGCCACGTGGGCCCTGAGGGGCAGATACTATAGAGGTATCTGATTCTGGATCATACGGCACACTCGGGAGATAGTGTGGTCAGTACTATGCTCCGGCCGCCTAATTTTCCCCTTGGCTGCTTCGACTGCTAGAGTCATTAGCACCCAAGGTACCCATTATTAATTAAATTAATTAAAGGCTAGGTTGGCCTAGGGACGGTCAGGGTGGCCGAATTCAACTTATGAACGAAGACACTAGAAGAAAAGGCCTCCAGCTTATTAGTCCAGTTCTCTACCACTGGGCTAACCTTGTCCCCTTACTATTTAAATTATGTCCCAGAATAGACTGGTTGTCTCTCTGAGGAATTTTTCTAGTTTTTGCGGAGCTACTGGACTTTTAGCGCATTTCCTGTCCCCCTCCACAGGGAGGAAACCGCCACATGACGAATTCCGATCCGAAAGTGCCAACTATAAAATTTCACACGTCTCAGAAACCAGAGATTATGAAAATAACAAATTTGTTTATACTTACATTTATGTTCATGTTTATGTTATGTGTTCTTATTCAATAAAACACATTTTATTTGCTAAAATGTATATTTATTGCCGCCAACGTTTCGGCTTGCTATACAAGCCATCTTCAGGGCTGTAAAAACGGCTGTATATATAGTATAATAATAGCAATATAAATAAATATACATGTATATGGTATCCAAGAGAATACAGTGTCATAGTAACATACCTATTGAGAAGATTGAGAACTGTCCCGTTTCAAGAAGAGAACATTTCTGAAGACTGGAAGGATGGGGCAGGGCTAGACAGGAGAGGATGGGGGGGGAGGGGTGGAGAGAAGTGGAGCTGGGAGTAAGGACGGAGGGTAAAGACCGCGGTAAAGATAAAGGACTTGCCGATGGATATTGCTGGTACAGGGAAGGATTGGGCCAGGGCTAGACAGGAGAGGATGGGGGTGAGGGGGTGGAGAGAAGTCGACCTGGGAGTAAGTGTTTTATTGAATAAGAACACTGACCGAAACCCCGACGATCAACGCTTCCGAACTTGACCTTTGAAAGTACACGAAAGTTTTTGTTCGTTACATCAAAATCGGACTATTTTTGAGCATGTGGGGTATGTATATATATATATATATATATATATATATATATATATATATATATATATATAAATGTAAGTATAAACAAATTTGTTATTTTCATAATCTCTGGTTTCTGAGACGTGTGAAATTTTCTAGTCGGCACTTTCGGATCGGAATTCGTCATGTGGCGGTTTCCTCCCTGTGGAGGGGGACAGGAAACGCGCTAAAAGTCCAGTAGCTCCGCAAAAACTAGAAAAATTCCTCAGAGAGACAACCAGTCTATTCTGGGACATAATTTAAATAGTAAGGGGACAAGGTTAGCCCAGTGGTAGAGAACTGGACTAATAAGCTGGAGGCCTTTTCTTCTAGTGTCTTCGTTCATGGGTTGAATTCGGCCACCCTGACCGTCCCTAGGCCAACCTAGCCTTTGTTATTGTTATACCATATATGTTTTTACAGCCCTGAAGATGGCTTGTATAGCAAGCCGAAAACGTTCGCGGCAATAAATATACATTTTAGCAAATAAAATGTGTTTTATTGAATAAGAACACTGACCGAAACCCCGACGATCAACGCTTCCTACTTCCGAACGGTCGACCATATCTTCTCAAAGGTCAAGTTCGATAACCAGCAGCAGAATCCGTCCACCAGAAAATTGTTTTGGGGCGAAAAGTTGTTTTTTAATGTAATATGCTTTGCGCTACTTTTCGTATATGTTTCCTAACGTACGAAAATGAATGGAACCACTTACAAGCTGATATATATATATATATATATATAGTATTAGTTTCTCTCGGCAGTAACCTGCAAGTTTTTTTTTTTTTTAATTTCAAGTGTTTTTTTATATGCTAATTGTATTCATGTTAAGGTATGCTCTGTTACCTTACCTTAAATACGCTATTAGTCAGCAAGACCATAAATGCGTCCTCACATGCTTATGAGATATGAACTCCTTTGAAGTGCACAAATAAAAGAAAAGCACACGTGTTGATGATTTGGAGGTTGAAATGAGCCGCTAAAGGTTGACCACACCAAAGGCATGATTGAATACTAAACTCTTATTCCGGCCATAAAGCCTGTTCGGGGCTCGGCTCGATTCTTTCTACAGCTGTAGACAGTAAAAGAGGTATTAAAAATCTAATTTTCTTCACCCTTGAGGAATCAATCAGTTACGCCGGTCCCTATAGGAACCCAAGTATGGCGACCTTCCTGGAAGTCGTAAACTGGCCACATGCGTCGCAGATGGAGGGACCCCGCTGACGGGATCACAGCTCTCTTTGATGACATTTCCAAAACAATATTCTTCAAAGAGAGGATGTGCCTTGAAATAACTACAAAGGATGTATTAACCGGCAAATGTATGTTTGAACACCTCTTCTTTTGATATGTCATCAGTACATCTGTGGCTCAGACCTTTGCCGAGACGATCTCAAAACATCCTTATACCATCCCCCTCCTTCTCTAATTAAAGCACTCTGTCCAATCCAGTAACATCCGCTTCCGTTTACCAATCTTTATATTCTTCTCAACGCACAAGTTCAATTGAAAAATTGTTCGTGTATCTTCTCTATCCCTTGTACACCGCTGTGCAACAATCCATGATATCTATCAGTGTTGGGCAAAAGTCATTCAGAACAACGAATAATGAATAAATATGTTATTTCATTCTCAATAATTTTTTATTCATTGTTTAGTCAAGTCAATGAATTATGTAACTTTTTATTTTTATTCATTACTAGCTGTTCCCTGGCGTGCCAAGTACACCAGTGTGGTTTTGTAAAGAAACAAACATACGGACAGATAGATGATAGACAATTTTTACTTAGCCTATGACATTCCCCGTATCAAGATCTACCTGTGTACCAAGTTACGCCAAAATCGGTCGAAGTGTGTGAATTTGTATAAGGAACAAACATACACACATATAGCTGGTAGAAAGTTTTGACCAAGCCTATGACACTCCCCGTAACTAGACCTACCTGTTTGGTCAAAATCGGTCAAACGGTGTGGATTTGTATAAGGAACAAACACACACGTGATTTTTAAATATATAGATTGGATAACAATGATTTACTGAATGAAAATTTTTATTGAATAAAAACATTTTTTGAATGAAAGTTATTTTTTCGAATGAAACAATTTTTTTGAATGAAAATGATCTATTTGACTGAAATTTTTCGTAAGTACAATAAACTTTTTATTACTTTCAATGAAAATTATTTATTTAAGTGATATTATTTACTGAACATAAAGAATCTGGGTTTGTTGTTCTATGAACCACATTATTTTAAATGTATAAAAATAATGAATGAAGACTCCAAAATAATTAATTATTCATTCAAAAAAAATCAGTCAATGAATAAATTATTATTCAATAACCATTTATTGAATAATGAGCCAACCCTGTATTCATAGAATAAAAAATAAGTCAGAGGATGAATAATTTAATCAAAGAATAAATTATTACTCAATAAAATTGATTTTCGAAAATATCAAGACTTGGTATTCAGTTAAAATATCTCTATAAATTAGATTCCGCTAAAGTTACTATTTCGACCAATGGACTGATTTCAAACACAACAGTCAGTGCGACCAAATATTTGCCGTTTGTTCTCATATATAAGAATTTTTGGACCTTTTTGCGAAGACCACATCAAGTTACTTTGACTCGGCCCTACCTCAACGCTTACGACACAAAACAAACTCACTATCTACAAAACTATAATCAGACCTATCTGGACTTACGGAATTATGGGGAACAGCAAAACACTCAAACATACAACAAATACAAGCATTCCAATCCAAAGTCCTTCCTAAAATAGTCAATGCTCTCTTTTATGTCTCCAACAAAGCCCTACCATAAGGACCTCAATATTCCCTTCGTAAACGACCTCGCCAAATCCCGATTCCTAACCTTTCATTCCAAATTGTCATCCCACTCAAATCCTAGAGGTCAATTCCTTTCCACTGATACACATCCTAAAGACCTTCCCAGGAGGCTTAAGAGACTTTGGCCCCGTGACCAGCTATATAACAGCAGTTAAAAACAGCAAAAATAAAAATACTTAGACATATTAGGAAGTTCCGATAATGTTTGGCTCCTTCCATAGACTGTTCATTGATATTTATACATAGGCCAGCACAATTAATTATTGTACTTATAATTGTACAGATTTTAAATAAACATGAATTAAAAAAAATAAATAAAAAGTTACTTTGAAGTAACGGTCGTTATTTTAAACAGCGATTTATCTACTTACGGATTAGATTACAGGTTTTTTGCAGGTTATCTATTACTTATTTACAGGTTATCTAAGGTTAGAAACCATATTATATAAATATAGTAATCAAAAGTTAATATAGTAATGAAAAGTATTTAAAATCACTGCAATCAATGCTAAAAGTAACTTTTTCTGACTACTATATTTATATAATATGGTTTCTAACTAATCCTGAAGTAACTTAAATTTGTAAGTAATACTTTTAGGCTTGTAAAGCAAAAATAAGCAGAGTATATTTCAGCAAGCAATATTTATTAAAAAAAAGGTTAATATTATAAAAATTAATGGTAATTGTGAAGTTCAAGGGCCTCCTCACCGATTTTTTTGTCCGGTGGTTCTATAATATATTTATATTTATTTCGCATTATGCGCATACGTGCTAGCGTTTCCGCTCACTCAAGTAGATATCAAAACTCTAGTCAATCCAACTCGCTAAAATTAATAGGATTCTATTAATTTTAACGAGTTGGATCGACTAGAGTGTTGAAGGTTACTTTAGTACCAGCAAGAACCAATAGAAATGCTACTGAGCTATGCGCATGCGCTGAATCACTCTTATAATCACTACAGATACTTCAAAAGTAACTGGATGTGGTATTCGCAAAAAGACCCGAATTGTTAATTTATATAGAACTCATGCTATACAATTTTTCGTATTTCTGTCCAAAAATCCCCCGGAAAAGGGACAATTGCCAAAAAATAAATGCATTTTAGGGAGACGTGTTCAAGACGTGAGAATATGACAAGGTCCGTTGAAATACAACAAGCCTTATTGCCTTGGGGTTGTTAGGGATTATATTGGTGTGCCTGGGTTTATATTGGGCTTTGCCATTCAAGACTCCGTTCCCTCTATACTCGTATTACCTGCTCGCTTCTACCCGAGCACGTACCGAGTCCTTACCTTATTGTATTGGGTCATAAAGGGGCCTGTAAATATTGTCGCGGAAAAGACAAAGTTAAATTTCTTTCAAACTCACATTAACATTACTCACGAAAATAAATGACGAAGTAGATTTTCAATCGTAAGTAAAATAATTTCAGCAAAAGATCAAAAACTGCCCTTGCCAGTTAATTTTTTGTCTCCGATATTTATCACTTATTTCACGCAAAATAAAGATATTGAGTATTTTTGTGAAGACCACATCCAGTTACTTTTGAAGTAGCAGTAGTGATTTATAACAGTTACTCGTACTCGCTGATAAGCTTACTGATTAGCTTATAGGTTCCTTGCTGGTTATCTATTACTACTTGACACGTTATCTACGGTTATAATCCATATTCGATAATTGAAAGCAATATTTATTAATAAAAAGGTAAATATGATCAAAATAAATTCTCTCAACTACGAAAAAAGTTATAAAGCATTAAAGTTAACTGCTTGGCAGGTTATGAAGGATAACATAAACAATAATATTTGTAAACACAGATATTTTATTCCTTTTTTCTCTCTCTCTCTTTTTGGATATTTTACATTTATTTAGAATTATGGCCATACGTGCTATGCGTTTCCGCTCGCTGCGCTCGCTCAAGAAGATATCAAAACTCTAGTCAATCCAACTCGCTAAAATTAAGAGAATTGTATTAATTTTAGCGACTCTAGTCAATCCAACTCACTAAAATTAATAGAATTCTATTAATTTTTGCGAGTAAGAAAGCAATCGCTTTTTATTTGTCAGGAACACCGCGAACTAATTGTAAAGACCTATTTTTCTCAATAACATAAACAGAGTTTTTTCACAAACAAACGCTAATTCACTGTTGAAGGTTACTTTACTCCCAGCAAGAACCAATACAATTGCTCATCGGAATCCTCCAATAGGAAGGCAAAGGAGATATGAGCATGCGCTGAATCACTACTAAAATCACTGCTGCTACTTCAAAAGTAACTGGATGTGGTCTTCGCAAAAAGACCCAATATATTAACTAAACAAATGTAATATTTGGAAAATGGAGCACGTAGAAAATAAATTCCCATATTTCAGGATTACTGTAATATAGAAAAAATATATATATTTTTTAAAATTTAGTTGTATATATACCTGATCCTGACTGTATACTCTGGGTGATTAAATATAAAGTTCGACTTGCCATAGGTAGGATATACTGCGGCCAAAGTGTTAACAAGAGTAAGGTAAAACAAAAGCATTTAAAATTTCTTTTTAAAAAATTCTATTGTTTTTACAACAATTTACTCAATAAATGTATTAATTATTTATTTTGAACACTTTTAGTCATCCCCAATTAGTATATTTTTGCCTTGTACTTTTTTCCCAAAACGTTGATTCTGTTTATAAGGCAATTAAACAATTTGAAATTATCGGAAAAGGCCTTCCACGTATTAGGATTATTACTTAATTTTAGTAGAGGGTCATTTAATTATTTTTTAGTGAATTTAGGGCTAATATATGTGTTGACTCTGAAAAAAAATGAACTGAATGTACATAGTACTGACATTCAAATATCGGGACGTGTAGTGCAGAAACTACAAATAAAGGGACAATGTATTTAAAGATTATTTCATATTTTATTCACTCCAGTATAATTTCCGATTTCATTTAGGGCCCACAAATATTACTTGAAATTTCAAATCGCCCGATCAGATAGTTTCAGTACCCAATACCGTCCACTTTGTGAACCCATTAAAAAACCAGGCCCGTCGCAAATGTTAATCAATGAGACAATTTGACACTGATTTGGTAACACGGAAGTAAACACCATTTTGGGGGTTTTCGGGTGTGATGAATCCGAATCTGACGTTAGTTGTTTCTCTATATACGGCTTTTAAGTTGTTTTTTTTTTATAATAATCAATCTTAAAATTTTCTCTGTCTACAGAAATTGTTTTGGCGATCTGGTTTCTATAATTTTCAATGCTTTTTGGGGCGGAGAATATGAAGTTGGATTTGAAGTTGATAAGTTGGTTCGTTTTTGTAAAAAATATACTTTTAACCAAAACAAATATTGCAAAAATCCTGTAAAATGCCCATTTTTCACAACTTTAAATTTTTACAGACGACGTGACCTGAACTTGCCCTACGACTTATGCGAGTTGTTAAGAGAAGATAGCCAACACATTGACTCTATACTACGTTACCTAAACAACAATGGATTATACCAACTCATTTCTTCTTCTTCTTTCTTGGCGCTACAACACTAGGCGGGTCTTGGCCTCCTCTATGAGCTTCCGCCAACCATCTCTATCTGCTGCCGCCGCCTTCCAGTTCGGTGTATTGAGAAGGACCCTAGCATCAGCTGCCACACTGTCCTCTCATCTCAGCCTGGGTCTCCCTCTCCTCCTAGTTCGTTCCATCCTGGCTTCGAGGACCTTCCTTGGTATCTCTCCTTCCCCCATTCGTATGACGTGCCCAGCCCAACCTAACCGTCCAAGCTTTATGAAGTTGACAACATTCAAGTCGTTATATAAACTATAAAGCTCTCGGTTTTTACGTCTCCTCCAAATTTGACCTTCCTTCACAGGGCCGTAAATGCGGCTTAAGATTTTTCTTTCAAAAATCAGCAAATCATTCTCATCGGCCTTGGTCATGGTCCATGCTTGCGAGGCGTAGGTCAGTACCGGTCTAATCAGGGTGTTGTACAACCTGATCTTTGTCTGCCTTGTGTGTAATCGGCTCCTTATTTGCTTTATTAGGCCAAAATAGAAACGATTGGCCGACATTATCCTCCTGCTTACCTCTTTGGGCACGAACTCATTTCAACGCAGCTTAATATTCCGTTACCATAGTGTCCTATAGAGACATGAATATTCCACTGTAGGCAGATAATTCATGTAACTTCTCGTTCATACTTACTTTCCCAGAATGCAAAGATCGATATACAAACTCAATGTATAAATACTCAAAATAATTTACAATCATGTAATGTAATATTATATGGATATGTACATATGTATGTATGTGAGTAAATAATAAAAACAAGCTAGTATTAAGCATAATGTAGTGTAAATATGTAAATATATAGACAATAAGGTAATACAATGCAATGTAACAATATATACATAATATAAATACATAAACAATAAGGTAATATAATGCAATGTTATAATATATACATAATATAACTATAGGCAATAAGGTAACATAATGTTCTGTAATAACTATATAAAATGTAAGGTGTACATTCCGCCATAAAGCGGAACACCAATAAATAAATAAAATTTTTTTTACAAAATATAAAATTGATAGGGAAAATCTAATTGCGAATTTGGATTCTCCATTAAATTTCCTTTAAGAAACCGCTATTAGAATTTTCAAAATTACAAAAATGAGCAGGTAATAAAATATTATCCTGTACGGGAGAAATAGGCTGTTTCTCCGCCTACTGTAGTGCCCAGCTTCATCTTTCTTAATCCTCAACCATGGGCGTATATAAGGGGGGGGGGGGCTGAGGGGGCTGCAGCCCCCCCCCCCCCCCCCGATATTTTGATTTGATCGGTAAAAATTTCATAAAACCCTTAAAAATAAATTAAATAAATTCATTTTGTTCATAAAACATTCTATTTTGGGTTTAATAGCGTTTAAGTTGGCTAAAACTCTCCCAAGATCTAAATTGTTAGTATTCCATACACCGGAAATGGTCTCAGCGCCCCCCCCCCCGAAATTTTCCCAGCCTCCTCCGAAATTATTTTCTATATACGCCCATGTCCTCAACTAGGTATACTCCACATTCCATGCAAAATAAGTCAATAGTATTTTGTTTTCCTAATTCCGATAATGTTAAATTGTTAACTCTGCAAATTATTGTAACTCATAAAAAATTTATTTTACAAACTCTAAAATAAAACAGTTATTAAAAGTTTGACTTTTTGTGTTGAAAGTCAACAATAAATTAAATTAAGAAGTGTTTCTTTTTTCACCTATTTTTTTATTACTTCCCGGTTTAAATTATTTCTATATAGGGGATTTAATCTGCCATGATGAAGAAAATTGCGTTGAACTTAGTATTACATAGTTGTCTAAGGTATAATAAGGTTTTTACTTATTACTTGATCCCTTACAGTAACAATGGACTTACATCAAAATGGTAGTTCCAAAGTTAAACGCCCGGTATGATTGAGTTAGATGAACGTTTCGGGTCTTTTTGCGAAGACCACATCTAGTTACTTTTCAAGTAGCAGTAGTGATTGTATCAGTGATTCAGCGCATACGCATAAGTCCTTTGCCTTCCTATTAAAGGATTCCGATGACCAATCGCATTGGTTCTTGTTGGGAGTAAAGTAACCTTCAACAGTGAATTGGCTTTTGTTTATGAAAAAGCTCTGCTTATGTTAGTGAGAAAAAATGAGTCTTTTACAATTAGTTCGCGATGTTCCTGACAAAGAAAAAGGGATTGGTTTCTTACATGGAAAAATTAATGGAATCTTATTAATTTTAGCGAGTTGGATAGACTAGAGTCGCTACAATTAATATAATTCTATTAATTGGGAGTTGGATTGACTAGAGTTTTGATATCTTCTTGAGCGAGCGGAAACGCATAGCATGTAATGCTTAATAAAGGTAAAATATCCAAAAACGAGAGAGAGAGAAAAGGAATAAAATATGTTTGTTTACAAATATCGTTGTTTGTTATCCTTCATAACCTGCAAAACAGTCAACTTTAATGCTTAATAACTTTTTTCATAGTTGAGAAAATTGATTTTGATCATATTAACCTTTTTATTATTAAATATTGCTTGCCATTATCTAATATGGATTATAACCGTAGATGACGAGTCAAGTAGTAGTAGATTACCAGCAAACAACCTCTAAGCTAATCAGTAAGCTTATCAGCGAGTACGAGTAACTGTTATAAATCACTACAGCTACTTCAAAAGTAACTGGATGTGGTCTTCGCAAAAAGACCCAACGTTTCTGTAGGCCACGAACAAAGATAAATTGTGTTTCTAATATAATAGCGGTCGCGGTAAGCGGCTTCGAAGAGGGCAAGGGCCTGGAATTGGAAGCCCGAGATGGCCCCTCGGCTCCCGTCATGAACATAAAGCTATTCCCCGTCTCTCTACAGTCTGGATTTTATGTTTATTTTATATGAAGAGTGTGTCCCCGCTGTATTAAACTTAAGTCTATAAAAAATATAACTGGAAAGCTGAGAACATTTGAAGGATCATATCGGCTGTTTTTCGGTTATTATATGAAAAACGAAATTATTTATTTTAAAAATAAATCAAACTAAGCAAAATTCTAATTTTAACTTACGATATAAACATTGATACACCCACAGGAGAAAGGTTAATCCTATATCATCAAACCGTTATACATTTCTAATAAATATATAAGTTTTAATAATAAATTTATAAATAAAACTGTATTTTCAAAACTTTAGTTGTTATAACGTCGACAAAATAGAAAACAAATAACTATCTAAGATATTAACCATTTATAAAATTATCTTTTATATATTGGGGGTTCTATTTAATATTTATAAATTTAACAATGCTATTACTTGAATTTAAATAAAAAGAAAGATAGTATGAAGGGGATTGTGTGACTGTATTTATAGTGTGACAGTATTTATTATGTGAGTGTATTTATTATGTGAGTGCATTTATAGTGCGATTATATTATAATATTTGCATGTTTCAGATTATTGGACATATATCTATGTAAATATGTATATACTACTCCTAGATGTAGGTATTTAATTAGGTTTAGCTGTAATGTTGGTTCAAATATATCTTTAAAATTAAACTAAATTCTGTTTATTGGTACACTTATTATTATAGCTTAGATTTAGATGATGGGATCATATCTACTTTTGTTTATGTTGAAAACGGAACTAATACCTTACTTTATATATATATATATATATATATATATATATATATTATAAAAATGAATCGTTAAATGTGTTGCTAAGCGCAAATCTCGAGAGCAGCTGAACCGATTTCGCTAATTCTTTTTTTTATAATATTCCTTGAAGTACGAGGATGGTTCTTACGGAGAGAAAAAATAAAAAAAAATGCCTGAAAAAGTCTAAAAACAACACTTTTCGGGTCTTTTTTACTTCGTTAATGCAAATTCATTTTTCAATAAAAAAAGTCCGACTCGCAGGAACTGCATCATCTTAGCGCGGTTCCGTTCTTATCTCTAGACTCATTTAAAATGATTAAAATAGAAGATGTTATTATTTTGGGTCCACATTTCTAGAAAGCATGAAGATTAGATAGTTAGCCGTCGAGGTGATAAGTAAAGATGGAATGGTTGGGATTCGGCTAAATAAACCTCAATACGATTTTTGTTAAAAAATCTATATTTAGGACGTTTTGGCTAGTCAGTGGTAGCCTTCGTCAGCAATGAAAGTGCCGGGAGGTAGAGGAGGACCAAAGTTGACAGTTCCATCTTTACTCTCAAGAAAGGTGTTATTTACGATCTTACCTGGGTGGGTCCCCGCCCTAGGAAGGACCCCGCTAGGCATTTGAAAAGCTATATTATCTTGGAAATCCATATCTCTAAGATTAAATTGTTTTTCTTAGTTTTCTTAACCTGATTTGTTATCAAATACATTATCCAACTATAAGCAGTTAAAAAATAACAAGGAATAAAAACAGACAAAAATAACAGTTCGAATAAGGGAAATCAATTACTTTAAAGTTTTAAGCACTTATTTCTCTGATTGACATCGTCTAATCAAAACTTTCAGCAGAACCTTTTTTGTAGAGCATTTAGTAAGCTTTTTAACGGTATTCTTCCGTTTCCCAAGATACTCAACCTTTTTCGAGATATTAAGGAAAGTATACAAAGTTACCAAAACTTTTTATTTCTGTTAATAAAATATTTTATTCTAACCCTTCCTTTACTCTAAACGTAACAAAAATTTCAACATATTAGTGTTGATGAAACTCCAACATGCAGAAAATGTTTCAACTGTATCTCATAATTCTAAGTACCAAAATCAAAGACAAAGAACCCTCCCTAGGAAGGACGCTAGGCAGTTGAAAAGCTATATATCTTGGAAATCCATATCTCTAACATTAAATTGTTTTTCTTATTTTTCTTAACCTGTTTTATTTTCAAATACATTATCCAACAATAAGCAATTAAAAAATAACAAGGAATAAAAAACAGAAAAAAAGAACAGTTCGAATAAGCGAAATCAATTACTTTAAAGTTTTAAGCTCTTATTTCTCCGATTGACATCGCCTAATCAAAACTTTCATTAGAACCGTTTTTTTAGAGCATTTAATAAGCTTTCTAATGGTATTCTTCCGTTTACCAAGATTCTCAACCTTTTTCGAGATATTAAGGAAAGTAAACAAAGTTACTAAAACTTTTTATGTCTGTTAATAAAATATTTTATTCTAACCCTTCCTTAACTCCAAACGTAACCAAAATTTCAACATATTAGTTTTGATGAAAGTAGAACATGCAGAAAATGTTTCAACTGAATCCCATGATTCTAAGTACCCAAACCAAAAACGGTATTCAAAAAATATTTTTCCAATTTTCTCGAAAACGGTTAAAGCTATCGCCTTGAAAATGGTTTCATTCGTTTTCCTAGCCCAGGAATCATATAAAACGAGTACTTAGAAGCTTATGAACTCAAAAACGTAAGCGTTACGATTTTTTTTGCGCGAATTTCGCCCCAAACGCCATCTTCCAGTAGGCGGATTTTGCTGGTTAACGAACTTGACCTTTCAAATTGGACGAAGGATTTTTGTACCAAATTTCATCAAAATCGGACCATTCGTCTTCTATCTAGAGAGCGAACAGACAAATATATATATATATATATATATATATATATATATATATATATATATATAAATAAATATATACATATATATATATATACAAATTTGAACCACCGTTATTTTCGGTCTCTAGGGGTTCTGAAACGCGAAATTTTCTTGTCGGCACTTCCGGATTGTTTCATTGTATCAACCCTATAAACGGGGTTCCTCCCTATGGGGGAGGGAGGAACCGCGCTAAAACGTATGTTCTTAATTATAATATTTTTAACAGTTAACGTATTAGGTTATTTGTGTACAGTAGGACCTCCATTATCCGGGACTCGATTATCCGGGATTCCAATTAACCGGGGTCTCGATGGGGGATTTTTTTTTTTTTTTTATTCCTTCTTTAAATATGATGTACATACGAACATATTTATTGCATTATTTTTATCAACTAAAGCATTTGATTTCATAATTATGTATTAAATATTTGTATGTATGTAATGACGATTATGTACATAAATATGAAATTAAATTAATTACATACATTGTAAACTAAAGAATGTAAAAACAGCGCTGTTTTCGGAAGAATGTGGTGATTCCATATTTCTGGAGGCATCTCAATTTATTTCATATTCTTGGAACTGAAATGTTTTCACGTCTTTCTATGAATCCCCTACTGGGCTGTTAGCCTACCAAGGAAATATTTCCTCAGTTGGGGTTTAACTCTTCACTCGAGTACATACGAATCCCGATTTCAGCAGGATTATCTTGTTTCGGGCGATCAGAACAGATATAAGAAAATAATTATGTATCAAAAAACGACGAAAAATTACTGACTTTCACGACAAAAAAAATTAATAAATTAAAAAAAAATTAATTTGAACTTGAGTTTATTTTTGCACTTATACAAATTATTAATAATAAAACGTTTACATACACATTCTCAATGCTAATAAGGTTTACATGACACCTTCTTTATAACCTTATAATCCAGCACATTTAGTCAATAAAATAATGTGTTTCGATTATCCGGGGTTTTCGATTATCCGTGCACCATCCTCCCCGTCGATTTAAATGAAAATTTGCAGCAAGCAGTTTCCGAGTGGGAAACTTCCGAGAAAGGAAGGGCTTGGTAATAAATGCAAGGAAAGGCAAGGTGATGCACATTGGGCATGAAGAGGAGGAAATTGTAGTTTGCTGCAAGGGGGAAGTATTGGAAACAGCAGAGGAATATACATACCTCGGAACTGTGATCAGCAGGAATGGGAAAATGGACCCGGAGCTCTCCAACAGGATAAAAAAAGCTAATAATGTTTATTACCAGCTGTGTAACACTGTGGTAGAGAGATGGAAAACAGCGTCAAACTGCACATTTTTAAGGCCATCTATCTCCCTACACTTCTATATGGAAGTGAAAGCTGGGTGCCACTGAAGAAACATTGGAGTAGGGCTACAGCCGCAGAAATGAAGTATCTCCGTAGAGTGGCAGGTCTGACAAGGAGAGACCAAGTCAGGAACGAAAGGATACGGAGTGATGTGGGAGTAGCTTCCTTGAAGGAAACAGTGGAGAAGAGGCAGCTAAGGTGGTTTGGGCATGTATGCAGGATGAGCGAAGACCGAGATCCGCGAAAGTTCTTTGAGGCTCGGCCCACTGGACGTCGTCCACGAGGAAGGCCGAGATTACTCTGGATCGACCACATTTCCAGGCTTGGACAGGAAAAGGGAAAGAGTCTGAACTCCATGAAAGCGCTGGCTCGGGATCGCGATGTTTGGCGGTCTTGGATCGAGGCACCTCCACGCTGAAAGGCTCAAAGGAGGATGATAAAGAAGAAGAAGTAGAAGAAGGAGGCCCGGTGGCCGTGAGTATTAAGGCGTGAGCACTAAACACTCCGTACCAATGATCGTGGGTTCAATTCCCACTATGGGGTGGTGGCTTTTCTTTAGAACAATGAAAAGGCATCACCCCTATCCTGGCTAGAAAAGGATGGTAACCTATAGATAACCCGTCCTAAAATTCTCAGTTAATAATAATGGATGTTAAAATTTAAATAAATAAGAACATGTAATCACTAGGTGACAATAGAATAACATGTTAATAATGCAATTTCAATTAATTTATATTTGCGTTAACGATGTAAAAAATACCCCACTTTTCTATATTCCCAAAGAAAAGATTCGTAATAATACTTGAAGGTCAATTTGAACTTTAATACCATACGATAAAGTTTAAGTGTTAATGGAGGGGTTCCGGGAAGGCAAAACATTTTCTATAAAATTAAAAAAGTGTTGTGTGTTTGTAACTTACTAAATATGGGTCCTATAAGGCGGCGGACAAATTTAGGCAAAAGAACAAATTAATTATCAATCTAATCGAATTGCCCAGGAATGTGAAAGAATTCGGTTAAGACAGACCCGCGAAGCGCGACATTCGACTAATAATGGTGCAAGTTTGAATCCAGCTGCTGTCAATTGATTACAGTGCCTACAACTGTGTTGCTATTGGACCTATGAACTCAGTTTGACTATAAACAAATCCCAGGGGCAGTCATTAAGTGTTTGTGGTATTAATCTAGAAAACCCATGTATCTCGCATAGTCAATTGTATGTTGCCTGTTTCCGTGTTGGAAAACCATCTGCTCTGTTTGTTTACGCGCCAGGTAATCAAACAAAAAATATATTGTACCATAAAGTACTACAATAAAAATGAAACTTAATTTAGAATAAGTAAAAATAAAATAAAATATAATAAGTAGGTATTATAAGAAATAAGAAAGAATAGAAATCTGAAATTTTTAAAAGAATTTTAAGTGTTTTATAATTATTTGTTTTGACATAATGTAATTGTTGACTTATTACCTTTCTTTTTTAGCGCGGTTCCTCCCTCCCCCATAGGGAGGAACCCCGCTTATAAGGTTGATACAATGAAACAATCCGGAAGTGCCGGCCAGAAAATTTCGCGTTTCAGAACCCCTAGAAACCGAAAATAACGGTGGTTCAAATTTGTATATATATATATATATATATATATATATATATATATATATATATATATATATATATATATATTGTCTGTTCGCTCATTTCTGGCTTTCCTAATGATCCGATTGTGATGAAATTTGGTACAAAAATCCGTCGTCCAATTTGAAAGGTCAAGTTCGTTAACCAGCAGAATCCGCCCACTGGAAGATGGCGTTTGGGGCGAAATTCGCGCAAAAAAAAATCGTAACGCTTACGTTTTTGACTTCATAAGCTTGTAAGTACTCGTTTTATAGGCTTCTTGGGATAGGAAAACGAATGAAAAAATTTTCAAGGCGATAGCTTTAACCGTTTTCGAGAAAATTGGAAAAATAGTTTTCGAATACCGTTTTTGGTTTGGGTACTTAGAATCATGGGATTCAGTTGAAACATTTTCTGGATGTTCTACTTTCATGAAAACTAATATGTTGAAATTTTTGTTACGTTTGGAGTTTAGGAAGGGTTTGAATAAAATATGTTATTAACAGACATAAAAAGTTTTGGTAACTTTGTATCCTTTCCTTAATATTTCGAAAACGGTTGAGAATCTTGCGACACGTAAGATTACCATTAGAAAGCTTACTAAATGCTCTACAAAAATGGTTCTAATGAAAGTTTTGATTAGGCGATGTCAATCGGAGAAATAAGTGCTTAAAACATTAAAGTAATTAATGTCGCTTATTCGAACTGTTCTTTTTGTCTGTTTTTTATTCCTTGTTATTTTTTAATTATTATTATTTCAACTGTCTAGCGTCCTAGGGAGGGTTGTTTGTCTTTGATTTTCGTACTTAGAATTATGGGATACAGTTGAAACATTTTCTGCATGTTCGAATTTCATCAACACTAATATGTTGAAATTTTTGTTACGTTTAGAGTAAAGGAAGGGTTAGAATAAAATATTTTATTAACAGACAAAAAAAGTTTTGGTAACTTTGTATACTTTCGTTAGTATCTCGAAAACCGTTGATAATCTTGTGAAGCGGAAGATTACCATTCGAAAGCTTACTAAATGCTCTACAAAAAAGGTTCTGAGGAAAGTTTTAATTAACCGATGTCAATCGGAGAAATAAGTGCGTACAACTTTAAATTAATTGATTTCGTTTATTCGAATGGTTCTTTTTGTCTGTTTTATTCCTTGTTATTTTTTAATTGCTTATAGTTGGATAATGGATTTGACAATAAAACTGGTTAAGTAAAATAACAAAAACAATTTATTGTTAGAAATATAGATTTCCAGGATTCCAAGACCTTGTCACTAGCGGGTCCGTTTCTCGTGTAAGCCGACCCTTCCGGTAAGATTGTAAATCATGACCTTTCAAAACTTTACTACACACAGGAATGGCGTTACTGACCTTAAGGGTTGACATGCCATTATAATAATTAATTTAAAAAAAAAAGACTGGTGGAACCAAATTAATAACTGCTTCTATTTTAATCTTTCCAAATTAGACTAGGGATATGAACGGAACCGCGCTAAGATGATGCGGTTCCTGCGAGACGGACTTTTTTTCTTTTTTTTATCTTACTAGCTGACCCGGTGTCCCGAATAGCAGAATAAGTATTAAAAAAAGGAAAAAAAAAAAAAAAAAGAATCGACTGTTAAGCGGTACGAAGTTCGACGGGTCAGATAGTGTATGTTTATATATATATATA
This sequence comes from Gonocerus acuteangulatus, assembly GCA_946811695.1. Lineage (NCBI taxonomy): Eukaryota > Metazoa > Arthropoda > Insecta > Hemiptera > Coreidae > Gonocerus > Gonocerus acuteangulatus. Next base: position 33,844,684 of record OX328132.1, on the reverse strand, counting down.
TATATATATATATATATATATATATATATATATATATATATATATAATATATATATACAGCCGGGCCCCGGGGGGGGGGAAATAATTTATTTTTCCTCAAATATATTCAAAAATATGCTTTCGTTTTCAGGTAAACTAGTATTATACATTTTTTCAAACCAAAAATAATAGCAGATTTAAAATTAGCACCCCAAGAGACCCTGATGTACTGAATATCATTGAAAACAAAAAATAATGATTTTTCCTAGTCTGGAATAGGCTAAATATTTTTAAGCGAAAAAGTAATGTGACGTTTTGGAATTCAATATCTCCCCTTGAAATAATCCGATTTTTAACTCGTTGTACTTTTTTGCTTACAAATATTTAGCCTCTTCCAGACTAGGAAAAATCATTATTTTTTGTTTTCCATGATATTCAGTATACTAGGTTTTCTTGGGGTGCTGATTTTAAATCTGCGATTATTTTTGGTGTGAAAAAATGTATAATACTAGTTTACCTGAAAACGAAAGCATATTTTTGAATATATTCGAGGAAAAATAAATTATTTTTTAACGATTATATTTTTCTTTTAATCTACTCTATAAAACAAATGAATTGGTGAAAGAATCATGTCGACATCATTTTCTAAACTCGATATAAAAAATAAAGCACTTTCAACCTATTTTATTTTATTTCTCGGCTCCTAAGGCGCATTGGACAGAACGCTCGGACACGTGTCGACTATTTTTCGATGTAGAATCACCAGAAAAAAATTGGTCCAAATCGGTGACCCCATCGCTGTATACTCCCCTTGTTAGTTCCTACGAGTCGGTATTTATAATGAATAGACCGTAAGTAAAACCATGTAAGCTTTTGGAAGAGGCTGTTGAGGAACATCTGGATTTTACGAGCGGACAAGGCCCTTGTCACCCTCGCCTTCTGAGTATTTTTCAGTGCATAGTTATGGTTCTACTACACTACAAGCTTTCCCCTATACTATGATTCCTGTAAAACCAAGTAAGACACATGATATTTTCGGTACTCAAATTCATTCTTAACCCTCATCGATAGATAACAGTAAGTCAACAAACAAGTACCTTAAATACTTTAGAGTCTCGGCTAGATTTTCACTTTGACTCTAATTACGTGCAAGGTAAATAGTAGTGCACCTTTAATAGGAATTATAAGATATTTACTATAGATATATACAGGGTGTCCTGCATTGAGATGTCATAACTTTAGAGGTTTATACTGAAAGTCATTTGTCGTTAAGCGTTCTATCTCAACATGTAGAAGAGCTACTCAAACGCCTGTCTATTTTTAAAACTACTGTTTATATTTTATATATGATATAATATGAAATTGGACGTGGCCACTGTTCAGGAAGGTTCGCCTTAATACAATTAGGCTGTAAGTTCTAGTTTAGTGAGTTTTTGGCTCCTGAAGAGGCACCTAGGGTGTGAAACATGTAGAACAAATACAAATAAATGAATTTACTTTGTTAATTCTTTTTTGTTGACCTTCCACCTGAAAAATATTGGATTGAAAACTATTGTTTTGTTTTTTTATGAAAAGCTATGTTTTCGGGATTCCTGGTTAATGTATCATAAATAACGACCACATTTTTTGAAATCTACATAAAATATCCAAAAAGGAACACCCGTTATTGAAATATTGCCATGCAAATTAAGAGCTATGTTAAAAGCCGAATAGACGTAAACTATTGGTATTAGCGTTTGAGTAGCTCTGCTACATGTTGAGATAGAACGCACATCTTAACGTGACTTAACAGCAAATGATACGAAGATAAGGTATGGTTGGGATTCGGCCAGGAGAAAATGAGGTTGTTGTTCCTCATACATCCAACCGTGGTCACCTAAATGTCTTTTTGGTCTTCCTCCCTCCCCCCTAGGCATTCTCTAGTGCTGAAGAAGGCTGCCAAAGTGCAGCCGAAACGTCCAATGCAGATTTCTTCCTGAAGGTCTGACGTTTTAGCACTTTCCTCCGAAGGAAAGTAGCTATTGAGGTTGGACTCATGACGGAATTTTTGAAAAATTTCTTCAAATCATTATCGATCCTACCTAGTAGACACCGAAAATGACCCCCGTTAAAATTTATATATATTTATATATATATATATATATATATGTAACCAAGCTAACAGATTCTCCAAATCTGAAAGCCGAATTTGTAAAAACATTAAAACCCAGGCTAATAGTCAAGGGAATTCCTGAGGAAGTTAATGAAGAGAACTTCGTAGATACACTCCTCAATCAAAATAGCGAACTCAAACTTAAAAAGGAAGACATAAAAATTATCAAGATACTCAGACGATTTGAAGGTAAGCGGAAAGACATTATTTTAGAGACGACTCCCGCTGTTCGCCTAGAACTACTGGGCCACAAATTAAAGCTTTACTGGAGCATCTGCAACGCAGAGGACTATTTCACAGTAAGGAGATGTGGATTCTGCAGCAGACTCAACCACACAAGAAGTATGTGCGAGAAGAAGAAGAAGGAAGGAGACCCGACCTGCTCAGACTGTGGAGGGAAACACCTTCGAAGAGATTGCAACGCGGTGCAAGTAAGCTGTGTGAATTGCATCAGCTCCAACAACCATTGCAAGCCTCATCTAAGGGTTCCTGTTAACCATGCTTCCACTGACAAGGCCAATCTTACAAAAACGCACTTACACGACTACAAGAAAATACTGACTATGACATCTGTGACGATAATTAACTTCAACATTTTATTCTTTATCGTAATTACATACACCATAAATAAAGCTAGGCATAAACATGATTCCGACGATTTTACCCATAATGTATTACTTTATTATCTTCTTTGTTTTCATGGCACAATACAGATAATGAACACCCTTCACAATTACAATATTTGGGCGGTTAGGTCAGATTTTGTGATATCATCTCTTCGTTATAATTCCAGCCCAGCAAATAAAACCTATGGCTTGCAATAACGCTACGAACAGATTTTCAAATAAACCTTTAAAACAACATATTAACATTATTCAACTAAACCTAAGGCGCTCGTGGAAGGCTACATTACTTTTAAATGAATATATAGAAAGAAATGATGTCGGTATTTTATTGCTTCAAGAACCTTACGCAGTAGGAAATAAAGTTATGGGAATTAGTGGAAAATATAAGGTTGTTCATAGACAAGCTGACAATAGACCTAGAGCTTGTGTAGTAGTAACCACTAGCAAACTCCACAGTATGGCTATAGATCATCTCTCAGATGAGGACTATGCAGTAGCCGAAATCATATTTAATAGAGAAAAGTATATAATTGTGAGTGCTTATTTCGACGGGGAAACAGATGTCACGCAAGATCTAAATAAAATAAAACGAACCTTGCAAGAATTCGGTACTTCAAAAGTATTACTAGGAATGGACAGTAATTGCAGAGGGAAACTATGGTATGATTCTTTGACAAATCAACGGGGAAGACTTTTAGAAAATTTTAAAACGCTAAACAATCTAAACATAACTAATGTGAACACAAACGAACCAACATTTGACGGTGACTTAGGAAGCAGCAACATAGATCTTACGCTGACAAACACATTAATGATAAACGACATAACTAACTGGACAATACACGACCACGAAAACTTATCAGCCCATAGGACAATCTCCTTCAAAATAAATATCAACAACGAAAAAGTCACGCTCGGACCCACTCAAATTAAATACATTACTAAAAATGCCGATTGGGATTACTTTGAACACACCCTGAACGAGTGTATATCCAATCTACTCAAAATTAATACAAACCAAGAAGTGCAAACTACAGATGAAGCTGTATAGAATATTTGAATGCACAGGGCGTGGAAAACACCGTTAATAAATATTCTAAAGCTCTAATCCAAGCATGTAACAAGTCATTCAAAGTCAATGGAGGTGGGCGATGGATAAAGAAGAGCAACCAAACTCACCGCGTAACACCATGGTGGAATGAAGACTTGACAAGACTGAGGAAAGAGACTAATACGGCTAGGAGAGACTATCAACGGACTACTACAGACGAGACGATAAGACTAGAAAAGAGGAGACTCTACTTGGATAAACGTCATGAATATCAGAAGAAAATTAAAGATTACAAAATGGAATTCTGGAAGGAATACTGCTCTTCAATAGACGCTACGAACCCTTGGACTTGGCCTTATAAGTTAGCTTCTAACAAGTTACGTTCTCCTTTCAACTTAGAGACTATTAAAAAAAACTGATGGGACGTTTACGAAAGATTCAAAAGAAACACTTACTTACATACTAGATACAATAACACCATTTGACGATCCTACAACTGATACACAAGAACATTCTGATATGCGACAAAAAATATATGAACAAATAGACACAAATGACGACCCTGATATTTCTGATAATGAACTGGCTGAGATAATTAATAATCTAGGAAAAAACAAAGCACCTGGAATCAACGGCATCTCATCCGATATCTTTCAACGCGTTTTCCCCTTACATCCTCAATTTATTAGAGCTTTGTTTCGCAAATGTTTCCAAGACGGAATATTCCCTACTAAATGGAAAACCGCAAAATTACGTTTGCTAAGCAAACAGGGAAAGCCGAGAACGGAGGTCAGCTCAATTAGACCTATTTCACTACTAAATATCGAAGGAAAAATTTTGGAAAAAATTATTCACTTCCGACTTTTACACCACTTGCACTCTAAAAGCAAAATTCACCCAAATCAATATGGCTTCACACCACAGCGAGGAACACCAGATGCAATACATACTGTAGTTGAATTTATTAGAACAGGTCTCTCGGTGAAAAGTCATGTCTTGCTTATATCATTGGATATTAAAGGTGCTTTTGACCATGTGTGGTGGCCTTCTTTATTCGAATATCTAAGGTATATTGACTGCCCAAAAAACATTTATAAAATTCTACAAAATTACTTGACGGACAGACAAATACTATTAGATACAAATATCGGTAAATTTACTAGACGAAAAAACCTTGGAACCCCTCAAGCATCAGCTTGCTCTCCCATGCTCTCTAATATCATCGTTAATGATCTCTTATTCAAAATTTCAATATTAAAAACTAAAATTGTCACATTTGCGGATGACATTTTAATCCTTATTGAACGAGCTCTCTTTCAGGAACTTCAGATGACCGCTAATCGAATACTGACAATTGTAGAAACATGGGCTACGAGAAATAAACTTTTATTCAGTACGTCAAAATCGAGTTATATTCTATTCACTAAGAAACGAACTAAACCAAACATGACGTTACGCTTACAGAACGACTATATTCAACGGGCAAACTGTATCAAATACCTAGGGATTATATTGGACGAAAAACTGAACTTCAACAAACACATCTAGGCGCACGGCAGTGCGCCAGGCCAAGTTCCGGCCTAAGCATACAGTGTGTATATTACAGGCGGTCTTAGAGCCGATTTTTACCCTCTCATAACTTTCAACCAGGAAAGATAAAGTTATGAAATTTTACACAGGTATTATACTACTAGATGTGAGTAAAACTGGAAATTTTCATAATTCTACATCGAATAGTTTCTGAGATATAAGCGATCGAAAATCGGGATTTATAGGACTCACTCACTCACTCACTCACTCACTCATCAAAATTATTAGGCACTTCCCATGATGCTAGAGACTTGAAATTTTGCATGAAGATAGATATGAAGACTTTATTAAAGGAAAAAATCGAAAAATCGCGAAACGTTATGTTTGACTCCGCTTCCGGGGTGGGGGCGTTCCAGTTTTCTACTTCCTTCGGAAACCCATCATTCCGTCCGAAACCCATGATGTGGGGTATCAAATGAATTGTCTCGGTATGAAGAGCCTATATTTGATGTTTTAAGAAACAATTAGACGCATATAGGCCCTGTAAAAATCGTATACCAGCTGTCTGTCTGTATGTTTGTTCCTCTTACAAATACGTACCGTTTGACCGATTTTGACCAAACTTGGGACACAGATGGGTCTTGATACGGGGAGAATCATAGGCTAGGTTAAATTGTCTATCAGCAGTCTGTCTGTTTGTTCCTTATACAAATACACACCGTTTGACCGATTTTGACGAAATTTGACACACATGTCGGTCTTTATCCGGGTAGTGTCATAGGCTAGTCAAAATCGTCTTTCAGCTGTCTGTCTGTATGTTTGTTCCTTATACAAATTCACACCGTTTGGCCTATTTTGACCAAACTTGGCACGCAGGTAGGTCTTGATACGGGAGTGCTATATTACCTATGATGTTTTGTACTTTTTGTTCCATCAAAATGCCATCATTTCTTCTGAAACCCATCATGTGGGGTATCAAATGAATCGTCTTGGTAAGGAAAACCTGTATTTGATGTTTTAGAAAAATATTTCGACGTATCTTAACAAAAACAGTTGTGACTTCTTTCTTAAATGTAGTAAATAAAGTCGTAGGGGTTCAGTGCATAATATACTTCAAAGCAGATACTATGTTTTTCAAAGTCTAGATTACAAAGTTTAGGATCACAAACCCAAAATGTATCGTCTTTGTTCTTATATTTTTCTTGAAGGCCTTCTGCACTTTCCCTATTGTGATCTTTATCCTCGGGATAAGGTTCCTGTGTTTTACAGTGTAATAGTTTAGTTAAGAGAGCAATCAATTTGTCCTCTAGAGTAATGTCATCTGAAAGAGCTTCTAACTTTTCTAGTCGAGTGATTAGATGTATGTAGGTTGATTATTGGTATTAAATATCAAGCAGTAAGGAGAACCTTATGCAAAATCCAAAGACCCTGGTTTTATATGAAGTACAAAAGCCAGTAGGTATGCGGCAACTAAATTCTATTTAATACTTAGAAAAAAGTAATGAGATCCCCAAAAAAACATAAATGTGAAATAGAGGCCAAGTTCCTGCCCCCACAAAGAAACACTCCCTTCCTCAAAAATATCCCCTCCTAAAACCCCCCAAAAACGCCTTACCATTCTACACTCCAAAAAAGTAGTATGAGTTGGTGTATTAATTCAACCGAAAATATTTGCCAATACAAGAGATGATATAAGAAAGAAATGTCCAAGTTCATTACTTGGAAACCTCATAGTTACTTACTAAGAACAGTAAAGACACTTCAACTGACCTTTAAAAACAACAAATACTTATATCCAGTTAATAAAATATCACTTTCCTCAAACATGTATATTCTTAAACTTGGCAATGTTTTTTTTGTGCCGAAATTATCTTTAAAGAAAAACTAAACATTGCCAAGTTTAAGAATATACATGTTTGAGGAAAGTGATATTTTAGTAACTGGATATAAGTATTTTTATTGTTATTTTTAAAGGTCAGTTGAAGTGTCTTTACTGTTCTTAGTAAGTAACTATGAGGTTTCCAAGTAATGAACTTGGACATTTCTTTCTTGTATCATCTCTTGTATTGGCAAATATTTTTGGTTGAATTAATACACCAACTCATACTACTTTTTTGGAGTGTAGAATGGTAAGGCGTTTTTGGGGGGTTTTAGGAGGGGATATTTTTGAGGAAGGGAGTGTTTCTTTGTGGGGGCAGGAACTTGGCCTCTATTTCACATTTATGTTTTTTTTGGGGTTGACAACTTACAAAACAAATTAATAAAACTAATAAACTTACTCTCTATATCTGCTAGAGTAACTTGGGGTCTTCAGAGTTGAGCACTCCAAGTAATTTATAAAGGAGCAATTCTACCGTGCTTAACTTACGCAATCTCAACTTGGAAAAACGGAATAACCAAAAAGCACAATATCAAGAAACTCGAACGAGTACAAAGGCTTATAGCCATAAAAATTTGTAAAGGATTTCGAACTTTGTCCTATGAGGCTGCATGCGTCCTAGCCAACATCACACCAATTACTGTACAAGCAGACCAACTCATACAGTTTTACCAACTTTGTAAACTTAAACAAAGCACGGACACCATTGACGCAACGACAATTGAATATCAAACACCCTTACATGACTGGATTCATCCACCAGAAACCCTACAGCTAAATATAAACGACAATTTCAGTGAACCAGACTATACTTTCTACACGGACGGAAGCAAGGACGGACACAGAGTTGGGTGCGCGTTTGTAGTGTACAGAGACTTCACTGACAGACAGAAATTTAGGCTCTCATCACTTTGTACAAACAATCAAGCTGAACTATTTGCAATTTTGCAATCCTTAGAATACACAAAAACGACATTCTTTACACCGAGCATACACATACAAATAAATGCTGACAGCAAAGTTTCGTTGGAAAAAATAATAAACAACAGACTTCGCGATCCACTACCTGAAAACATACGACAGCTAATTAGGCAACTACATGACTCAACATCCACATACACTTACAATGGGTTAAGGCGCATGCAGGTTTAGAGGGGAATGAGGTAGCGGACATGCTCGCTAAATCAGCTGCAGCGGATCAGCTACTACCCATCAGTTATGATAAGATATCACAAACACATCTAAAATATATACTTAAAGAGAAGAGTGTAGAATTGTGGCAAAAAAGATGGGACGAATCCACAAAAGGCCGACACTTGTATAACTTTATTTCAAATATCGTTAAGCCAAAAGGACTAACAACCCACTCATACAGACTTACTCAGCTTCTAACAGGACACGGACAAGTAAATTCTTACCTCCACAGATTTAGAATTAGAGACTCAGCCGCATGTCCTTGTGACGAATATACAGAACAGACATTCACACACCTCTTATACGACTGTAGACTCACCGATGACTACAGACAGGAGCTGGAACGCGTGGTTACAGGAGCCGGAAACCAGTGGCCGCCGAGTCCTGCACTGCTGTACAGCAACTTCAAGGGAGCTTTGATAACCTTCAGCAACTACATCACGGAAGACCGAAATCTTCCAAGATAGGAAGAATCTCTTATTCATTTAATTTTTTTTATTTTTTTTTTAATTAATAATCTTATTTATACATTTTATTTAATTTTTATTTATTTTTTTTCTACATATATTCTATTTTCTTCATATAATGTCTTCAGTTTAATTAATTTATTAAACCAGTTTAATACATTCAGTAAGTTTAATTTTAATTTTTAACTGTAATTTTTAACTAATAATCTTATTAATTTTATTATTATTTTTTTTTTCTACATTTAATCTATCTTTCTACATGTAATGTTCTCAGTTTAATTAATTTACTAAATCATTTTAATACATTCATTACATTTAATTTTAAGTTTTAATTGTAATTTTGAATTAATAATCGTATTTTTTTATTTTTTTATTTTTCTACAGATAATCTATTTTCCTACACATAATGTTCTCAGTTTAATTAACTTATTTAATCATCTTTATACATTCATTAAGTTTAATTTTAACTTTTTAATTGTAATCTCTAATTAATAATCTTATTATGTTTGATTTTTTTTTCTACATATAAAACTATTAAATCATCTAAGTAAACTGTAAAATATTGTATACAAAATACATGCGATATGCAAGCATGGGGCATGTAGTAAATAAACGGCCACATCTCAGGGTTACTGAGGTATGAAAAAAAAAAAAAAAAAAAAAAAAACGTAGGAAAACGAATGAAACCATTTTAAAAGCGATATCTTCAACCGTTTTAGCGCGGTTCCTCCCTCCCCCATAGGGAGGAACCCCGCTTATAAGGTTGATACAATGAAACGATCCGGAAGTGCCGACTAGAAAATTTTGCGTTTCAGAACCCCTAGAAACCGAAAATAACGGTGGTTCAAATTTGTATATATATATATATGTATATATTTATATATATATATATATATATATATATATATATATTTGTATAACCATGAATACATTTGAGAGAGCCAGGTAATTGGCCTGCTTATGAACACTGCAACGAGTTAAAACAATTTTATTAATTTCTATGATTTATTAATTTTATTTGTTTTATTAATCATATTCTCTTTATTGAGGTAAATGTTCTATTTTTTGTATTTATACTATTTAAGAAGGGATTTATTATTATCAACAAATGTACAATTAGTATGTAATTTTAAGTATGCCCTATGAGTTATATAATCTATAAGAAAGTGCGTAGTATCTAGTGGTGGGGCGTACGTAAAAAATGAAACAAGTGTGAAAAAAACACACAAGCAATAAAAAATAACAAAATAAACAACACATCTCTGGAATATAAGCGCGCCAGCCGATCTGGTGGCTCCTACCAGATAGTGAGAATTCGGCGAAAATCACTCGAATTTCCAAGTGGGGTTCTAGTTTACTATGAAAAATCAAGGATTGTGAACGAATTTCCTTAAGTACAAATTGGGTAGAGGTTTTTCATGACGTGGAACTAAACAGATCGTAATTAATCAGCGAAAATTATAAGGCTGCTAAGATTTTTTTTCTTTTTACTTATTATTTATTTTATTTATTTAAAGGTGTATTACAATCTAAATTTTACATTGTATTGTGTAATGTGATGATAGGATTAGCCACGTTTTGGGTACAGCAGGTTGTCAGCCGAATACCTTCATTAGGATTCATACGGATGACCTAACGTCTACCTTTCACCATCGAACCATCACCTGGCAGGAATGGAGGCGAATGAGACGTGTGCAATGATGTCTTGAGGGGAGAAAATATCCTCTTTCAACACTTACTTAAGTGGCTGGGCTTCCGTGTAGGATAAGTGCTAGTTAATATAGGTTTTGAAGTGTGTAATTTCTTTATTCCCAGTATCTTGATTAAAATACTTAAAACTTGTAGTTCACATCTCTTCGCGAGCTCCTGGATATGTTGCGTAATTGTTCCTCAAGCTCCAAGCAGAAGTCCTATTACTTGACATTTTTGAATCTTATATTTTTCTCCGAAATAAGGGATGCAGTCGTCATGGATTAGTTTTTTTTTCTTTATCGACTGCCGATTAATCGAGTCCAATATAGTGCCTGGAGGGTTTTTCCGGTTAATTATGAATATGTCGGCTATTCGATTTGAACCTTCGGCGACCACAGTGTACCTCTTCAAATACTTCTAATCGCTCATTTGATCGGAACATGTCGGCTAATATGGTGCTTATTTTATGGTGCCTGTTAATCCGCATTAACTCAGTCTTCCGGTAGGCACCCAGGATGTGCGGAAGGGTTTCGGGCTCGTTGCAGGCTCTGCAACGGAATCCTGAGCTCCTACCAGGAAGAGTTCGTACGGGGATCGAATTGAAATTCAGTTTGATATCCGTGGACCTCTCACTACTAGATAATCCTGATTCGGACGACATGCTGGAGTTTCCGTTCTTGAACTGTGAGAAAAGGATTAAGCCTTTAGAAGGAAGTGAAACCCATTTGTCGAAACTTTTCTCTCATTATTCGCCTGGTGTTTTGAACATTTTTCAGATCTTCAACATCTAGATTTTCACCAAATTCCCTTATCTCTGTTTCGAGTTTTCAACTCCTTAAGATAATTTCATTGTTGTTCTCGAATAACTAAGCCCTTATTACGCCTAAACCTCGTTTATTTCGGGTAGCATAGAGTATTTCGACGGGACAGTCAGTTGGTAGAGATAGAATATCCTTGATCGAAAGTATTATTTTGCCTACATCCTCTAGAAAGCTATATACATATATAGATATGTGTCTGAGTGTGTGTATGTGTATGAGTCAGATAACAATATGGCAACCAAAAACAGTCCGACTCGCATCATCATAGCGTGTTTCCGATTTTATTTCTAGTGACATGTGTAAATAAATACATTCAGTTATAATTATGTATTGATCGTTCGTACAAATTTACAAATACGTTTCTCATTTTCTTACCGTGCTGTACTGTAATACCCCTTTGTATGCTAAATGCAAATTAAAAAAACAAAACAACCACTTAAAAAGTAAGGTAAGCAGAGAAGAAAATCGACAGTAATGCAGAGGTAGATAATACTCACTCAAGAGTACTTCCTTAACTCCAATTTTCAGAAAAATTTAAATATCCTAGTTTGGCTGAATGTCTAACATACAGAAAATATTTTAAATGAATCCAACGATTTTAAGTATTCAAATCGAAAATTAGTTGTATCCACTTTTCTAAAAAAAAGTCCGATTCGCAGGAACTGCGTCATCTTAGCGCGGTTCCGTTCTTATCTCTAGTGTTTATGAAGGCATAGAATAGAAAAAGTTATTACTTTGTTTAGATCAATAGCGAAACAGCTATCCAAATGAAATCTCAAACAAACCAGTCTTGAAAGGTCTTTGTTGATTTACAATCATACCTGTATGGGTCAGCTCTCCCATAAGTCGGGCAGAAAGGCCTCCGCTCAGAGGCATTTGGAAAGCCTTGGGATCTCTCTCTTTAAACGCTACATTTCTAACAATAAATTGATCTTCTTATTTTACTTAATCTGTTTTATTGTCAAATACATTATCTGACTATAAGCAATTTAAAAATAACAAGGAATAAAACAGACAAAAAGAAAAGTTCGAATAAGCGAAATCAATTACTTAAAAGTTTTAAGCACTTATTTCTCCGATTGACATCGCTTATTCAAAACTTTCTTTAAAACCATTCTTGTAGACCATTTAGTAAGCTTTCGAATGGTAACCTTTCGCTTCCCAAGATTTTCAACCGTTTTCGAGATATTAAGAAATTATACGAAGTTCCCAAAACTTTTTATTATTTCTGACAACAGAAAATTGGTCTCATTTTACCTATCCTGTTTTACACACACATACATTTTCCTTACAAATACAACATAAGAAATTACAAAAATAAAAAGCAATAAAAAACCAAGGGAAAGAGACAAAAATTACAAAAAGAACGACAAAAACCCGTTCATAAGAACAAAACAGACGTATTTGAAGTTTTAAGCACTTATTTCTCCGATTGACATAACCTAATCAAAAATAGTTTTAGAATCATTTTTGTAGAGAATTTAGTAAGCTTTCAAATAGTTTCAATCCACTTACCACGATTTCCCAACCGTGTTCGAGATATTAATGAAAGTATACGAAGTTTCCAAAACTTTTCATGTCTGTTCATAAAATATTTTATTCTAACCCTTCCTTAACTCCAAACGTAACATAACTTTCAACATACTAGTTTTAATGAAAGTAGAACATGCAGATAATGTTTCAACTGAATCCCGTTATTCTAAGTACCCAAACCAAAAACGGTATTCAAAAACTATTTTTCCAATTTTCTCAACAACGGTTAAAGCTATCGCCTTGAAAATGGTTTCATTCGTTTTCCTAGCCCAAGAAGCCTATAAAACGAGTACTTACAAGCTTATGAACTCAAAAACGTAAGCGTTACGATTTTTTCTGCGCGAATTTCGCCCCAAACGCCATCTTCCAGTGGGCGGATTTTGCTGGTTAACGAACTTGACCTTTCAAATTGGACGACAGATTTTTGTACCAAATTTCATCAAAATCGGATCATACGCTTGTAAGTACTCGTTTTATAGGCTTCTTGGGCTAGGAAAACGAATGAAACCATTTTCAAGGCGATAGCTTTAACCGTTGTTGAGAAAATTGGAAAAATAGTTTTTGAATACCGTTTTTGGTTTGGGTACTTAGAATAACGGGATTCAGTTGAAACATTATCTGCATGTTCTACTTTCATTAAAACTAGTATGTTGAAAGTTATGTTACGTTTGGAGTTAAGGAAGGGTTAGAATAAAATATTTTATGAACAGACATGAAAAGTTTTGGAAACTTCGTATACTTTCATTAATATCTCGAACACGGTTGGGAAATCGTGGTAAGTGGATTGAAACTATTTGAAAGCTTACTAAATTCTCTACAAAAATGATTCTAAAACTATTTTTGATTAGGTTATGTCAATCGGAGAAATAAGTGCTTAAAACTTCAAATACGTCTGTTTTGTTCTTATGAACGGGTTTTTGTCGTTCTTTTTGTAATTTTTGTCTCTTTCCCTTGGTTTTTTATTGCTTTTTATTTTTGTAATTTCTTATGTTGTATTTGTAAGGAAAATGTATGTGTGTGTAAAACAGGATAGGTAAAATGAGACCAATTTTCTGTTGTCAGAAATAATAAAAAGTTTTGGGAACTTCGTATAATTTCTTAATATCTCGAAAACGGTTGAAAATCTTGGGAAGCGAAAGGTTACCATTCGAAAGCTTACTAAATGGTCTACAAGAATGGTTTTAAAGAAAGTTTTGAATAAGCGATGTCAATCGGAGAAATAAGTGCTTAAAACTTTTAAGTAATTGATTTCGCTTATTCGAACTTTTCTTTTTGTCTGTTTTATTCCTTGTTATTTTTAAATTGCTTATAGTCAGATAATGTATTTGACAATAAAACAGATTAAGTAAAATAAGAAGATCAATTTATTGTTAGAAATGTAGCGTTTAAAGAGAGAGATCCCAAGGCTTTCCAAATGCCTCTGAGCGGAGGCCTTTCTGCCCGACTTATGGGAGAGCTGACCCATACAGGTATGATTGTAAATCAACAAAGACCTTTCAAGACTGGTTTGTTTGAGATTTCATTTGGATAGCTGTTTCGCTATTGATCTAAACAAAGTAATAACTTTTTCTATTCTATGCCTTCATAAACACTAGAGATAAGAACGGAACCGCGCTAAGATGACGCAGTTCCTGCGAATCGGACTTTTTTTTAGAAAAGTGGATACAACTAATTTTCGATTTGAATACTTAAAATCGTTGGATTCATTTAAAATATTTTCTGTATGTTAGACATTCAGCCAAACTAGGATATTTAAATTTTTCTGAAAATTGGAGTTAAGGAAGTACTCTTGAGTGAGTATTATCTACCTCTGCATTACTGTCGATTTTCTTCTCTGCTTACCTTACTTTTTAAGTGGTTGTTTTGTTTTTTTAATTTGCATTTAGCATACAAAGGGGTATTACAGTACAGCACGGTAAGAAAATGAGAAACGTATTTGTAAATTTGTACGAACGATCAATACATAATTATAACTGAATGTATTTATTTACACATGTCACTAGAAATAAAATCGGAAACACGCTATGATGATGCGAGTCGGACTGTTTTTGGTTGCCATATTGTTATCTGACTCATACACATACACACACTCAGACACATATCTATATATGTATATAGCTTTCTAGAGGATGTAGGCAAAATAATACTTTCGATCAAGGATATTCTATCTCTACCAACTGACTGTCCCGTCGAAATACTCTATGCTACCCGAAATAAACGAGGTTTAGGCGTAATAAGGGCTTAGTTATTCGAGAACAACAATGAAATTATCTTAAGGAGTTGAAAACTTGAAACAGAGATAAGGGAATTTGGTGAAAATCTAGATGTTGAAGATCTGAAAAATGTTCAAAACACCAGGCGAATAATGAGAGAAAAGTTTCGACAAATGGGTTTCACTTCCTTCTAAAGGCTTAATCCTTTTCTCACAGTTCAAGAACGGAAACTCCAGCATGTCGTCCGAATCAGGATTATCTAGTAGTGAGAGGTCCACGGATATCAAACTGAATTTCAATTCGATCCCCGTACGAACTCTTCCTGGTAGGAGCTCAGGATTCCGTTGCAGAGCCTGCAACGAGCCCGAAACCCTTCCGCACATCCTGGGTGCCTACCGGAAGACTGAGTTAATGCGGATTAACAGGCACCATAAAATAAGCACCATATTAGCCGACATGTTCCGATCAAATGAGCGATTAGAAGTATTTGAAGAGGTACACTGTGGTCGCCGAAGGTTCAAATCGAATAGCCGACATATTCATAATTAACCGGAAAAACCCTCCAGGCACTATATTGGACTCGATTAATCGGCAGTCGATAAAGAAAAAAAAACTAATCCATGACGACTGCATCCCTTATTTCGGAGAAAAATATAAGATTCAAAAATGTCAAGTAATAGGACTTCTGCTTGGAGCTTGAGGAACAATTACGCAACATATCCAGGAGCTCGCGAAGAGATGTGAACTACAAGTTTTAAGTATTTTAATCAAGATACTGGGAATAAAGAAATTACACACTTCAAAACCTATATTAACTAGCACTTATCCTACACGGAAGCCCAGCCACTTAAGTAAGTGTTGAAAGAGGATATTTTCTCCCCTCAAGACATCATTGCACACGTCTCATTCGCCTCCATTCCTGCCAGGTGATGGTTCGATGGTGAAAGGTAGACGTTAGGTCATCCGTATGAATCCTAATGAAGGTATTCGGCTGACAACCTGCTGTACCCGAAACGTGGCTAATCCTATCATCACATTACACAATACAATGTAAAATTTAGATTGTAATACACCTTTAAATAAATAAAATAAATAATAAGTAAAAAGAAAAAAAATCTTAGCAGCCTTATGATTTTCGCTGATTAATTACGATCTGTTTAGTTCCACGTCATGAAAAACCTCTACCCAATTTGTACTTAAGGAAATTCGTTCACAATCCTTGATTTTTCATAGTAAACTAGAACCCCACTTGGAAATTCGAGTGATTTTCGCCGAATTCTCACTATCTGGTAGGAGCCACCAGATCGGCTGGCGCGCTTATATTCCAGAGATGTGTTGTTTATTTTGTTATTTTTTATTGCTTGTGTGTTTTTTTCACACTTGTTTCATTTTTTACGTACGCCCCACCACTAGATACTACGCACTTTCTTATAGATTATATAACTCATAGGGCGTACTTAAAATTACATACTAATTGTACATTTGTTGATAATAATAAATCCCTTCTTAAATAGTATAAATACAAAAAATAGAACATTTACCTCAATAAAGAGAATATGATTAATAAAACAAATAAAATTAATAAATCATAGAAATTAATAAAATTGTTTTAACTCGTTGCAGTGTTCATAAGCAGGCCAATTACCTGGCTCTCTCAAATGTATTCATGGTTTATTTCATTTAGAAACATGAATTCTTGCATGAAATCACCAAGTAGTTGTTCTCTTCTAACAGGTAATAATAATGGCGAGACCAAAGCAACCAGACCAAGAAAAAATTGGAGCAGCAGCTTGATTTTTACCAAATTCTCCCTATCTGTTTGGAAATATATAGCAAAATCATACGTTTCCTTATAATTGGCGAATATGTGAGGGTTTCTTTAATGCCGAAACCTAAGTACCAGAATAAATCTTCATGAAAATTGGATAAACTGCTTGATTTTCCCCGAATTCTCACTATATGCTTGGAAATATATTGAAAAATCTCACGTTCCTTTATACTTGGTGGATGTGCGTGGATGTCTTTAATGCCGCGACCTAAGCACCAGAATAAATCTTCATGAAAATTGGATCAACTGCTTGATTTTCCCCGTATTCTCACTATCTGCTTGGAAATATATTGAAAAATCTCACGTTCCTGTATACTTGGTGGATGTGCGTGGATGTCTTTAATGCCGGGAGTACCAGAATAAATATTTTTGTAAATCGGATCAAAAGCTTGATTTTCCCAGAATCCTCACTATCTACTTGAATACATATAGAAAAATATTTCGTTTCCTTACACTTGGCGGATGTGCGTCTTTAATGCCGGGACCAAAGTACAAAATAAATATTTTTGGAAATTGGAACAACTGCTTGAATTTTCCCAAATTCTCACGATCTGCTTGGATGCATATAGAAAAATCTCACGTTTCCTTACACTTGTTGGATGTGTTTTGGTGTCCAGTATGTCAAGACCAAAGTACCAGAGGCACAAGAATAAATCTTGGAAATTCGGAAAACTGCTTGATTTTCCCCGAATTTTCACCATCTGCTTTGATATGTACATATAAAAAAATCGGCAAATCCCTTTATACTTGACAGACGTCTGTGGGTGTCTTTAATGCCGAGACCAAGGCACCAGAATAAATCTTCTTGGAAATTCGAAAAACTGCTTGATATTACCCAAATTCTCACCATCTGCTTTGATATGTACATGTAAAAAAATCGGCAAATTCCTGTATACTTGGCGGACGATGTGGGTGTCTTTAATGCCGAGACCAAGGCACAAGAATACATCTTCTTGGAAATCCGAAAAACTGCTCGATTTTACCCGAATTCTCACCATCTGCTTTGATATGTACATGTAAAAAAAATCGGCAAATTCCTGTATACTTGGTGGATGTGTGTGGGTGTCTTTAATGCTGAGACCAAAGCACCAGAATAAATCTTCTTGGAAATTCGAAAAATTGCTTGATTTTCCTTGAGTTCTCACTATGTGCTCGGAAATATATAGAAATATCTCACGTTCCTTAATACTTGGTAGATGTGCTTGGGAGTCTTTAATGCCAAGAACAAAGTACGAGAATAAATATTTTTGAAAATTGGAAAAACTGCTTGATTTTCTCCAAATTCTCACCATCTGCTTTGATATGTACATATAAAAAAATCGGCAAATCCCTTTATACTTGAGAGACGTATGTGGGTGTCTTTAATGCCGAGACCAAGGCACCAGAAAAAATCTTCTTGGAAATGCGAAAAACTGCTTGATTTTACCCGAATTCTCACCATCTGCTTTGATATGTACATGTAAAAAAAAATCGGCAAATTCCTGTATACTTGGCGGATGTGTGTGGGTGTCTTTAATGCTGAGACCAAAGCACCAGAATAAATCTTCTTGGAAATTCGAAAAATTGCTTGATTTTCCTTGAGTTCTCACTATGTGCTCGGAAATATATAGAAATATCTCACGTTCCTTAATACTTGGTAGATGTGCTTGGGAGTCTTTAATGCCAAGAACAAAGTACGAGAATAAATATTTTTGAAAATTGGAACAACTGCTTGATTTTCTCCAAATTCTCACCATCTGCTTTGATATGTACATATAAAAAAATCGGCAAATCCCTTTATACTTGAGAGACGTATGTGGGTGTCTTTAATGCCGAGACCAAGGCACCAGAAAAAATCTTCTTGGAAATGCGAAAAACTGCTTGATTTTACCCGAATTCTCACCATCTGCTTTGATATGTACATGTAAAAAAAAATCGGCAAATTCCTGTATACTTGGCGGATGTGTGTGGGTGTCTTTAATGCTGAGACCAAAGCACCAGAATAAATCTTCTTGGAAATTCGAAAAATTGCTCTATTTTCCTTGAGTTCTCACCATCTCCTTTCATACGTACATATAGAAAAATCGGAAATTTTCCTCATACTTGACAGATGTATGTGGGTGTCTTTAATGCTGAGACCAAACCACTAGAATAAACATTCTTGGAAATTCGAAAATTTCTTGATTTTACACGAATTCTCACTATCTGCTTTGATATGTACATGTAAAAAAATCGGCAAATTCCTGTATACGTGGCGGATGTGTGTGGGTGTCTTTAATGCCGATACCAACGAACCAGAGTAAATTCTTTTCGAGTTCCCGCTGAATTTAAGCCATATCATATTAAAATAATCCGGCAGATTTTCTTTATACTCGGTACTTATTGATGCAATTCATGAAATAGGTTATAGGCAATCGTATTGAGAGATTCTAGGATTGGCGCCACATTAACCTAGTTTTCCCCCTGACTACTCCATTACTAATTGTTTTTCCAGACTAAGACGCCCGTAATTAAAGTATTTATTCCTTGGCTGGCGGCAGCCTCACTGGCGTCAGTAATAAAAAAAAACTTGCCGACATAAAAACGATAAATTCAGGCGTCACTTGGTCCAGACATAGACAATATATTTCGGCTTTATTAGACTACAGCTGGAGATATTTATTTCACAATCACTTAAACAAATTGAAGATTAAATTTAAAAAAAAATAAATTCTTTTGCATAATATTCTGAGGGCGATAGGTATTATGGATGCATTTATTCATATAATACTATATGGGGGTCTCCCCGTGGTCTAGAGGCTAGCGCATTAGACTCCCATGGGGGAAATCGTGGGTTCGATCCCCACCTGCGGCAGAAAATGTCGATGCGACGTAAAAAAAAAAAAAAAAAAAAAAAAAAAAAAAAAAAAAAAAAATGCTGTGTTTTACGGCTATTATATCAAAACCGAAATTTCCATATTTTATAAAAAAAAAATCGAACAGAGCAAAAACCTTTTTGGCGATATCAAGATTGGCAATTTAAAACTACGTGAGAAAGGCTAAACGTGTATGCTCCAACCTGTATAATTATTATAACGCTGACAATAATAGGCAATAAATAGTTATCTAACATATTATCCATTTATAAAATTCTTGAATTAACTTGCAGGAGTTTCTCCCCCAAAATTGTTTAAAACATTAACTTATATTAGGAACCAAAATAGAAGTTCGAACTTGTTTATACTCACCATCAGGCATCTTATATTAAGTTGTGTTATGGTCTATTATAATTTTTAAATTTCATATTAATGTCCTTATAAATATTGAATTTTGAGGGTAAACGTTAAATCAGGGTAAGAATCTTCGTGATTTATTGAGTGGACAAGTTATATTCACACTAATGATCCTTTCTCGCCCTCACCTTCAAATTAACATATTTATAAAATTATTTTTTATGTAATGGGGTTTTTATTTAATACTTATATATTTAATAATACTATTATTTAAATGTAAATAAATAGAAAGATAGTATGAAGAGGAAATAATTTACAAGAGTGTATAAGCGAGAAAGCGGGAAAGAGAGAAATATACATCAAATATTACAAACAAGTTTTTCATTTACGAACCTAATTTTTACTCAAAAATTCATTCTAACCTTTCACATACCACGATTTCCACGTCTGTTTTTCTCATTTTAAAAAAATATGCAAAAAATTCTCTTGCCTATTAATATTTTTTTTTTCTCCGATACAGCAATCGGTTCAGGTACTAGTCCTCTTTATACCAAAATCCGAATGTAATGTTATTTAGAGATAAAAAATATAGCGATTGGAGTCTCACTCAGGAAATAAAAAAAAAAACAGTCCCTTAACAGCCCACGAGGGCCCTGAGGAGCAGATACTATAGAGGTATCTGATTCATGACCATACGGCAAACTAGGGAGATAGTGTGGTCAGTACTATGCTCCGGCTGACAGATTTCCCCCTTGGCTGCTTCGACTGCTAGAGTCATTAGCACCCAAGGTACCCATTATTAAATTAATTAAAGGCTGGGTTGGCCTAGGGACGGTCAGGGAGGCCGAAATCAACCCATGAACGAAGACACTAGAAGAAAAAATCTTTAGTGGTTGCTCGGGATTTGAACTCAGGTCCTCCAGCTTACTAGTCCAGTGCTCTACCACTGAGCTAACCTCGCCCCCACTCAGGAAATAATTAAATATATTAAAAACAAAATTGATACGCTCACATTTTGTTCTATTTTTCCGTCACATGCCAATTTATAACAATGAGACGTTTTAGCACAATCAAGAAGAAAGTAGCTTTTCAAATTGTTGTCATTTTGAAACATTTCTTCAAATCATTATCTATGAATTAAAATATCCGCATTTTAAATATAGATAAAGCATTTAAATATCGTTTAACAAAATATCGGGGTCTCCCGTGGGCTAGTGACTAGCGCCTTTGATTCATAAGCGAGAGATGGTGGGTTCGATCCCCACCGGCGCGCCGCGGCGGCAGGAATTTTCTCATCTCACGGCTCCTTGAGAAAATTCCTCGCTGTACCCTGGATGTCGGCGCTCATGGTCTAGATGTTGAAGCGCCGTTAAAAAAAAAAAAAAAAAAAAAATATCGACAAGAATTATTTTACTTTCGAAATGAAACTCGATATAACAAGATGCATAAAAAATATATGATAATCAGCGAAATCGATTTATTAAAATTTAGGGGCTTACTAAATAATGTGTTTTTGCTGTATTTCGTTAACATACCTTTCTCTGATTGCCTATCACTGATAAGCTCCTATTTCCGAACTTGACTCACACAGGCTTGGTCAAATATAAAATAATGAGGCCTTTCATTGAGCTTGCCGCTATGAAATCCTTAAAACAATCAAAAAATGTCTCATCGATATGCCTACTTTTTAGATAATATTTCACAGGCTTGGCCTAATTTATAGCAATGCCCCCTTGAACAAAATCTAAAAGAATGTAACAACTCAGATTGCAGTCCTTTTGAAACATGAAGAAAGAAATCAAGAGTGCGATACCCAGCAAAATTCAGTTAGAATTGAGGGTCTGCTTAGTGCGCGTTTAGAGGTCATAATTTAATATTCCATGAAACGGACATCTATGTGTATCATTAAATGTACGATCAATGTTCAGTTGTGCCATCACCTGACACACACTTCAGGATACTTAACCAAAAATCAGAAAACATTCTAAGACGCTACACAAACATTTTAACAGACTACGCAGACTTTGAGAAAATCTACACCGATGGCAGCAAGAAAGAAGATGAAGTAGGTTTTGCAATAGTCCAAAATGAATCGTGTAAACAGTATAAACTACCTCCCTTCTCCTCAATCTATGCTGCGGAACTCCAAGCCATTGCAGCTGCGTTATTGATGGCAATCGAAACGACAAACCAAAAAATATTGATCTGTTCTGGCCCGCTGTCAGCTCTACACAGTATTAACAGAGTTAAAACCTCGAGCCAGTCATTGAATAAAATCCAACATTGTTTAAACATATTGCACAGCATGCACAAAACAACGGCTTTTCTCTGGACACCAGCCCATTCAGGAATAGCGGGAAACGAAGCAGCCGATAAAGCAGCCAAAGAAGCAATAGAAACCTCGACCATTCCTGTACTGCACGTCTACGAAGAAATCGACATGAAGGCATGGTTGAATCGTAGAGTAAGAAGCGACTGGGAGAGAATGTGGAATGAGCAACCTCAGACAAAAAAGCTTAGAAGTGTCAAACCCACAACAAAGCTATGGAAGAGTGCAGAAAGAGGAAATCGAAGGGAGGAGGTAGTAATAACACGACTTCGAATAGGCCATAGTCATGTGACACATAGCCATCGCATTAAAAGAGAACCTCCACCTCTATGTGATTCATGCTCTCACGCTTTAACGATAAGCCATATAATAGAGGAATGCCCGGAATATGAAACAAGATTCAGGCAGCTAAATATACCTCGGAATGAGAAAATGGCGGGGAAAGAGAAAACAAATTAAGGGAAATAAAGGCTTACCCTGTGCCCTGGAGGACTTCGTCTATAGCGGAAAATAGGAGAGCAGAAGTGGTCCTTGCTCGGCTCAGGATAGGCCACACACGATTGACGCACTCCTATCTAATGTCGAGGGATGAAGCACCAGAGTGCCCAGCTTGTGGTGTCGTAATTTCCATCAAACATATCTTCACTGAATGCCGTGCCTACGAGAATGAAAGGTCTCTATTTGGGCTCACGGGTAATTTGAGTGAAGATATGGGTGATGCCCCGAATAAGATCAAAAATTTATTTAATTTTTTAGAATACACACAACTTGTAAAAAAACTATGATTGTTGTGGCATGTGGTGGCTATGTGCAACAAACAGAACTCATTGCTTAAGGTTAACTATCAACTAATATTTAAATTTAGTATAAAAATTCTAATATTCAACAATATATTATTTTGAAAACAATAATTGAACACTTAATGGCTGAATAACAACTATTACAAGCATACATTTATAAAATAAAATTCTAAACTTTATTTAAAATCTGTGGCGTTAATATCCTAAAAGGTTGAAACGCCTTAAAAAAAGGAAAGAAAAAAAAAAAAAAAAAATACCTCGGAATGTATCAGAGGCTCTTAAAAATTGTCAGCATGCTATTGACAACATAATCAACTTCTTAAAAATCTGCGGTATATATAAACTGCTTTAAACTCTCATAAATAAATAATATTTGTCGACAAATGTAAAACATACGTAAATAAATTCTAGGGAGTAAAAACCTCGCAGTTACTCGCCCAAATAAATTTGCATCCTACATCCTACATCTATGTGTATCATCCGCAAATAATGGCAGATATGTACAGGGTGTCTGGTAGCAGATTTATATTTTCAAACTTAAATAGAAAACGTAATAATTGACAAAACATTTTATTAAGATCATTGAACAATAGAATGGACATGCGGATTTTATTTTATAAACAGTAAGCCATCCAGATGTCTTCCGTCGGGTTGAACACACTGTTCAAAACGGAACCTTGTGTTCTGCACCACACGCTGCAGAAAACTTGGTTCAATTGAACTGATTTCTCGACGAATATTTTCCTTTAAAGCCACTAGATATTGGGGATTGTCAATATAAACCCTCTCTTTGAGGTAGCCTCATAAAAAAAAATCCATGGGAATTAGATCGGGCGACCTCGGTGGCCATGGGATGTCCCCAAAGCGACTGATCAGTTTTGGGGGGAATTTTTCCCGAAGCAAATTCATCGAAGCTCTGGCTGTGTGTGCAGTCGCCCCATCCTGTTGAAACCACGTTTGTAAAGAGTACGATGGATGAGCTCACAGGTTTGGCAAAAAGAATTCCGTTTTCGGGAGTCCTTGAAGATGGAATGGCCCGGCCATGGGACATGCATAGCCGAAGCACTTGCGTGGAATCTCTGCACCTAAGAACGAATTAAATTTACATTCGGTTCATCACGTATTCACCGAATACCGAACTTTGAACAAAATTGTCGACGAGCAATTACGTAAGAAAAAAAATCCCACGTTCAAACACTTATTAAACGACTACTTTTTCGCACGAATTTCACCCAAAAGACAATGTTCCGGTGTACGGATTCTGTAAGCGAACCCGACCTCCAAATCACACAGAGTAATTTGTACTAAATTTCCTTAAAATCGGTCCATTTTTTAGGCAGACTGAGACCTAACAGATATATATATATATATATATATATATATATATATATATATATATATATATATATATATATATATATATATTCTTTTTGAGGTTTCTTCTCTGGGGAGAATTATTGTTTTCCACACGACTTTCTCCAGCGGTCGGTTTATACACGTAATATTTCGCAGAAATCCCAATCTGCATCATCAGACTTTCCATTTTTTGATGATAAATGTTAGTTTATAATAACCTGTAATAGATTAATACTTGTATGTATATATTTGTCTGTTCGCACTGTAGGTGGCCCAAAAACGGTCCGATTTTGACAAAATTCGAGTCGAAGCAGAATCCGTTGAATATTGCTTTTATTCGTCAAAATTCGGGCGACAAAAAAATTGTAGCTCATACGTTTTGCGTGGTAGGCCTGCAGTTACTCCTTTTATATGTTTCCTAACGTAACATTTTTAAATATTCTGCAAGAGTTTCCAAGAAATGTTGCTAAAACTACTTTTCGGTTTGGGTACTAAGAAAGGATGGATTCAAAAAAATGTTGAGACCTTTAACATTCTTGATATCTAAGATATTTTAATTTTTGTTACGTTTGGAGTTATGGAAGTATTTGAAACAGCAGTTTTGGATTTCGTGTATATTTTTTATAAATATCTCGAAAATGCTTAGAAAATCGTGATAATTGGAATACCATTCGAATGCTTACTAAATGTATTACAAATACGTTTCTTAATTACTACGTTTATGAGCATCACTTATGGGCAGTCAGAAAAATAAGCATGAATTGCTTCAACAAAAAAAAAAAAAGAAATGAAGTATTCAACGCCTCTGCAATTACTTATAATTGCATATAATGAGTTTCAGTCTTCTTATTCCAAGGCACGAGGTGCCGAATATTTCAATCATGAATGGGTCCTTCACCCTGCATTATTATCCTTTACAATTGTATGGGCAGTACTTGTAAGCAAAATTCATTAAGGAGAGGAACCGAGTCCTCTCAAATTCGTTCCGGTGTCTTTGTGTCATTTAGGCCCTTCATTTTTTTTATGTTGGTAAAAGGTGGAACGCATGAAGGGTTTGAGCCTGCTCGGCCTCCAGACAATGCGTCTGGTCCCTTTTTTTATTTTCTCCGTCACGATGCATTGTTTATAAATGGTGGATTTTCACTGTTGACCGTCTTATGGGTTGTAGCACATGGGGTCTTTTGTCTTTTTTTACTTTCATTAAGGACAGGGTTCATGAGCCAGACATGTCAGAATTATTTGAAAGGCAACAATACTTTGAAATAAGGTCGTTCAATTTGGTAAATGTGCTTCTAGCAAAAGAAAATATTTTTTTCCTCGCAAAGGAACTCTTCATAAAAAAAGGTTGTACAAAATGAGAATATGTATTCTGAAAATTATTAAAATCGGCCCATTCAGAGTCAGTTGGTCTCGAAAGACAAAGTTTAAAGAAGACAATATATTGTACCATTTACACTTTTACGATTTTATTTTATAGTAAATAATAACGTGCTTTGTTATACCTTTAACAAATATAATTTACCACAAATCATTTCATATTATATATAAACATTTTCTTGGTGAAGACTTTACACTCCTCCTCAGATATATTTAAACGCGATATCATAAATCGCGTATATTTATCATATACGCGTATAATTAATATACGAGTAGAATTAATATCATTAATCAGATACCTCTATAGTATCTGCCCCTCAGGACCCTCGTGTCCTGTTACGGGACTGATTTTTTTATCATTAATCGCTTTCAAAGAATTCAGTACATTCTAGAATTTTTTTTAGTATACGGATCGGCAAATTGAAATTAGCCACTGCACCATGGAACGCCTAAAAGAGTTATTGAAAAATATTTTCAAGGAATTTTATTGATTTTCTAAATTCTAACAACTGTCTTGTTATTTCTTAATTTGGAGGCAAGGCCGCAAAGCTTGAGGCTAACGAAGAAAAAACTCCAAAATGCAATGCCCATTTTTGGATTTAATTTTTACAGTGTTTTAAGCTTGATTAATCAAAAAATGAACATTTCATTCGCATGTTCTATTCAATTTAAAGCTGAAATTATCAAGTCTTTTTTACTGTTGTAATATTATTCTACTTTTTTGTAACATTATTTTGTGCTTATTAAACCAAATTTGATTCATAGGTGGTTTTTAACATTTAACATTGCAAGTTTATTAAGGAATAGGTTGAACGATTGGCTACCTTTTGTCGAAATATTTGAAATGGATTTTTGTTACTATGTGCGTTATTGGACGTCCAAAATGTATCTTCTATCAATGGCTTTAGAGAATTAAATCACTGTTTTCCTAAAGCAAATTTTGTCTAATTTATTATGGCTAAATTAGAATTTAATTATCTTGGGCATTTTCGAGCAATTCTTTCTTATTTAATAAAAAAATGTGTATAAGTTAATAAACAGAAAATTGGACATACCTAACTCTTTTTCCCTTTGGAATCGGGCCATACTTTAAATGAACTTTTATGTTGGAAATTATGTCCAGAATCAGCTCTTAGAGTTTGGCTACTTAGACCTTAATCAGCTCCTAGAGTTTGGCTACTTAGACCTTAATCAGCTCCTAGAGTTTCGCTACTTAGACCTGAATCAGCTCCTAGATTCGTAATGTTTCTCATTTGAGAGGTATATTACATTTTGTGTTTTCCAAATTTTTATTGATTTATCATTTCAGGATAATTAAATAATTGTAATCCAAAATTTACACATAATTTGAAATATTTTAGAAGAAAATTTCAAATAACGCTGAAAACAAAAAAAATTACAACATTGTGGGAGGATACATTTTAATCCTCAGTTCGGCCACAACATTTTGTGGACAGACAAGGCCGAATTCACACGAGATGGATCATATAGTCCCAATTCGCATAATTGGTCTCATGTTAATCCTTGTGGTGCGAAATTTTGGACAAATATCTTCCTCAACCAACCATGATTCCCGACCGGTCTACCTATTGTATTGGCAGGACGACCTATTGCATCTATCCTCTCAGACATGATAGATTCGTGGTTCTTATGGATTACTGTCCACCGTCCAAGTTGTTGACAAAGGTCCAATTGCAATTTGGGCAATTTTTTACATTTTAAATACATTAGCAAATTTTATAGTGAAACTATCACTGAAAATGTGGAAAACACAAAATGCGACATATGCATCTCTCAAATTAAAAATTTTCCAACAATTTGGTTTATTTACTTTTTATTGTTTCCGGACTGAACAATTCGTTCCCACAGTTTGACCAATAAATAATGAATAATTTACAATTTCTTCACACTACGTATTAGACAGAAACAAAACTCCATTCCACATTTTTTGACAAAAAGGAGTCAATCGTTCAACCTATCCCTGTATAAACTTCCACTTCTTTTGGCTAGATTTAATGCTAACTAAATGTAGAAGTTTTCCTGTAAGTTGTGAATTTGTAGTCCGTTAGGGGGCTGAGGAACAAATTTGCGAACAAGCACTGATTCTTCGAGATAAACAGACGTGCGTTATTGGACGTCCAGAAATTATCTTTTATCAATGGGTTTAGTGAATTAAATTACTATTTTCTTGAAGAAAAGTTTGTGTATTTTATGATGGCATAATTAGAATTTAATTATACTCAACGGTTTTTGAGAAATCCTTTCTTATTCAATAAAAACTATGTCTACCTTAAAAAAAAAAACAGAAAATTGGACATAGCTCCTTTTCCATTCGGACTATACTTTAAATGAACTTTTTTGTTGGAAATGATGTGTAAAATCACCTCCTGAAGTTTGGCTACTTAGGCCTGAATCACCTTGTATAACGAAAATATGAATATGTAAAAATATGGAAACGACTTTCTGCAAGACATTATTCACATCAATAAAAAGACAAACCGCAGACAACTTAAACATATTCACCGATGGGTCCAAAACAAAATCTGGTACTGGATCTACTGCAGTAATAGGTTCGCAAATATTTAAACAAAAGCTCCCAAACACTGCAAGCATTTATACAAGCAATCCTATTAGCTTTATCAAACGTTGATTCAATAAATTACTCAAAGATCCAATTATTTTCAGACACACTCAGTTCATTGCTCTCTTTTAACAATATGTTCAGCACACACACACCATTGTCAATCTAATATACAATCAACTCTACAGATTACAGGAACAAAACATATCCATCCCAATGATCTGGCTACCCGGACATACAAGTATCACAGAAAGTACGACAGTCGACATTCAAGCAAAATTGGCTACAAGAAAACAGATTATTGACATAGAAAATGTGACTATACAAGACATAAAAAAAGAACTTGTTGATACTATACAAAAAACATGGCAAAAATACTGGACAAACATAATAACAACAAACTGAGAGAAATCAAAAATACTATCTACGAAAGGAGCTCAAGTAGCCGAAGAAATAGACGAGAAGAGGTTATACTATGTAGATTACGCATAGGACACACTTTACTAACTCGATCTTATTTAATGACAAATAAAGAACAACCCATTTGCAGACATTGTAACGTACCAATGACAATAAAACACTTACTAACGGAATGCAGAATACGAGAACAACTAAAACTACATTACAACTTACCAAATACCTACCAGAGGGTAGCCCCTTCTTTAACGATATATTAACATTTTTAAAACAACACAACCTACTCACAAAAATTTGATTCCAGTATAAAATTTAGTCGGACGGAAGCCTTTAGACATATTTATTTCCCTGGTATAATAATAATCTGATTTCAAAAAAAATAATTTTTTTTAATTTTTTTTTTACATGTAATGGCCATTACATGAAGGCCTCAAAAATGTCTTTCATGACCCATTAATTAATGTTAGTAGTTTTAGTCATACGTATGTAAGGATAATAACTATAGGGTAAATAGCAATACTGTAAATAATGTTTAGCTCTTATTTCTGTACACATCTCTACCAAATGTTGTCTTTTTTTTTTTTTTTTTTTTTTTTTTTTTTTTTTTTTTTTTTTTTTTCTTTTTTTTTTTTTACGGCGCATCTACATCTAGGTCATTAGCGCCAACATCCAGGGTGCAGCGAGGAATTTTACCAGCGAGCCGTGGGATGATAAAATTCCTGCCGGAGTTTGGGAATCGAACCCACCATCTCCCGCTTATGAATCCAAGGCGCTAGCCATTAGACCACGGGAGACCCCAAGTTTGTATTATTGTATAAAATTGTATTTTTGTATTTTAAAAAGAGCAAGTCACCTTCGTTGCGAAGCTCTTAAAATAAATTAAAAAAGAAAAAAATATGATAAATAAAATGCTGCTTAAATACAATAACATCCGCTCCCTACAGATTAGTATTATTTCACTATTCCTCAGGGGCAATTAATCTCGTAGTCAATATTTTATTAACTTATTTCGAAAAATTTGAATAAAACAAGTGCAATCAGACTTCTCAAGATTAGATGGTATTTGAAGAAACGATTACAAAAAAAAGAGAAATTTTTGTTAAAAGTTGGCAATACTATGCGAAACTAGCGCCACACCCCCTCGCCTGCGGGAGTTCAAGACTAGTAGCTCACTTGTTCGTCGGCCGTCCTCGCTCAAGCAGACTTAGAAGATGGTTGTATACGAGTGCCCGTTGTGTATGGCTACCATTACATGCTTATTTCAAACAGTGAGATGTTGCATGTGTAACACAGCTTTTCACAGGGATTGCCTCGCTTCTATGGGGAAAGCATTTGCAGATTTGAGTCCGAATACAGTTTATTTCGTTTGTAGCATCTGCAAACTTCTTTCCAAAGAGAGGAAAAATTGGCGTCCACCAAAATCTTCCGGGCCTGGAGGTGCACCACGGTCTAGAGTTGGAGCCACTCGTGTCTAAGGCCAAACCGCATATTGAGGAAACACGCTAAGGAGAGAGGTGCAACCTTTCGACCAGCTGGAATCTGCTTCTAGTGTAATGTATCTGCATTTATGTCGCTTTGCTCTAATCATACAATATTTACTCTGAGAATCTGCAATAAAGAAACAAAATGAGCATACTCCATATTAATATCCATATAATGCTTCATATGAAAAAATAATAATTTTTTTTTAAATTATAAATTTAACAGGTCCCATAAGAGAAATGGAAAATTGTTGACCATCATAAAGATTTTTTTTTTTTTGTTATCATAATGTTTAATAAGAAATAGTTTTTGTTTCAAGTCATCATTTCAAATAAGGCTCAAAATCCGATGTTTTTTTAGTATTTATGTATGTTTTATAACTCATGATAGGATAATTTGTATTATTCATGCGTATTATAATGTAATATTACCAAAAATATAGAAGTACTTATTAACGTCGTTGAGAAAACAGTTTTTTTTTTTTTTTTTTTTTTTTTTTTTTGCATTTGTGTGTGACAGAGAGAGAGAGAGAGAGAGAAAGAGAGAGAGAGAGAGAGAGAATATATGTGAGTAAATGTATGTATGTGTTTGTGTGTGCGCGTGTGTGTTTGTATGTGTGTGCGCGTGTGTGTGTATGTGTGTGTTTATGTGTGTACATCTGTGTGTGAGTTTATGTGCAAGAAAGGATATAAGTAATTGCGCATTTAAAAAAAAAATGCCACAGGCCATAGATGAAAAATAGAATTTGATCCTATATCCATGTATTCATTATAATTGGAAATAAAAAGAATTTACATAAAAAATAACTAATTACTTTGAATAAATATGAAACAGACTATCACTGAACAAATGCACAACATTTTATTCTATGCACTCTTTGGAATATTTGTAAAACATTATTAAAAACGTTTTCTTGTATTTTTTGTTGTGCCATAACTGTTAATCATAATATTTTTTTGAAATATTTTATTACAGAAATTATAAAAAATTAAGTTATATTTCATATTTTCTGAATAACACTATCACTATTTTATGTAAACCCAAAAGACATAGATTTATAATTTCTGAAATTTAAAATTAAATCATTATATAATACTGCTTAAAATTGTAATAATCTGCAGTAAAATTTGGAATCCTTTTTTTTCATAGATTGTTCCTAATATATATAAGGTATTATATTATATTATAATATATAAGCAAATATTTTATTCAAAATATTTTAATTGCTTTTTCTTTAGTATAAAATAAAAATTACTTTAATTCTGTAAGTTATATCTAGCGAATTATAACTGAAATTATTGTGTCTCCTAAATTATAATGGTTTCTATACAACGAATACCTAGTAGATAATAATTCAAATTATTATAGCATTTATGAATGTATTTAAATGTAACCTGGGCATTGTATTAAATATAAATGCTTTAAATTACAAATATGAAGGAGTTATAAATTGAAAATACTAAAATATTTTACTTATTTTTGCCTACAAATTTTAAAGTCTTAGGGATCCTTGTATTTAATTATAATGATTTTAATACTAAAATTTCCAGCAGATAAAAATTGAAATTATCTCTAATAAAAACAGTGTAAAAAATTGCATTTTATAATATTACAATGCTTTTCTACAAACTTTCAGAAGATAAGGATTGAAATCATTATAATATTTCATTTTTTGTAAATTTAAATTTGATTTAATTCTACAAGCATCTTTTTTTCTAGTGTTCGTCAATAAATGTTAAAAGTATACTAGTATCAAATTATAATGAAAAGAACTGTTTTTATTAAGATAAAGATTGGAATTATTACCTTACTTTATTTATTACGTTATATGTATATTAATACATATTAATCTATATATTATTATGTATATTTAAAATTTATAGGGATTCTTGTATTATTTATGCAATAATATATTTAACAAAAATACAATTATTCAGCTTATTCAATGATAATGATTGGAATTATTTCTGTACTCTATTTATAACGTTTATATATTAACAATTCATAGGGATCCTTGTATTAAATTCCAATGCTTTAAATTCTACAAATCTCTGAGCGAAATGAATTGATATCATTTAACATATTTTATTATTTTTGCTTATATATTTCAATGTGATTGGAATACTTGTATTAAATTACAATGATATTAATTCAACAATTTTTTAGCGGGATTGTAATCAGAAGATAATTTTCTTTTCTTATAGTTTATATGAAATTATATTACATCAAATAACACTTTTTTCAATTCCATTAAGAATAAAAATTAATATTATTGGAGTATCTGTCCCATTTAATGTCACTGATAATGTAGGTTTTATTCAATAATTGTCCATCTTCCAGATACAGAATTTTCTTTATATCTGTAAAATATATTTTCATTTATGTGTTTATTTTTCAATATGACATACCTACTATAATTTGTTTTACATTTTTCAATTATTGCAATGTGTGTTCTATATAGAAATATTTATATTTCCTATCTACTCTATGTACGCCATTAATTGTATTCAATAATATATTATGAAAAAATATAATTATTTCGCTTAAGCAATGAAAACATTCTTTTTTTTTAATTCTTACCCAGTTCTACTCACCAAAAGAAGTAAAAATTCATACTAATTGATTCATTTTTTAAGTTCATAATAATTAATCCATCCTAAAAGTATGATTATGCGATATAAGACACTGATTTTTATTGAATAAGAATTCATTCATTGAATAAATTATTCATCCACTAATTGATTTTTTATATGAATAACAGGTTGACTCATTATTCAATAAATTTTTATTGAATAAGAATTTATTCATTTATTCCGTTATTTATTGACTGATTATGTTTTTTTATTTAATGCATAAATAATTAGTGGAGATGGAGATAGTTAGCCGCTGCAGTGATACGAAGACAAGGTATGGTTGGGATTCGGCAAGGAGAAAAAAAGGTCAGACCTTCAGGAAGAAATCTGTATTGGACGTTTCTTGGGGGTTACCTAATGTCTTCTTGGTCTTCCTCCCCCCCCCCCCCCTAGGCATTCTCTAGTGCTGAAGAAGGCTGCCAAAGTACAGCCGAAACGTCCAATACAGATTTCTTCCTGAAGGTCTGACCTTTTTTTCTCCTAGCCGAATCCCAACCATACCTTGTCTTCGAATAAGTAATTATTTTTCATTCTTCAGTCATTATTTTTGTACATGTAAAATAATGTTGTTCATGGAACAAGAAACTCAGATTCTTTAAGTTCAGTAAACAATATCACATAAAAAAAATCCTTTTCAATAAAATTAAGAAAACTTTTAATGAACTTAGTCAAAAAATTCAATTTCATTAAAAAAATCCTTTCATTCAAAATACATTTTTATTCAAAAAAAAAATTTCATTCAATAAATCATTGTTATTTAATAATTAATAAAAATGAAAATTACGTTATTCATTGAATTGAATGAAAAATTATTCATTGTTCAGAATGAAATAACAGATTTATTCATTATTTATTGTTCTGAATGATTTTTGCCCAACACTGGCCATTTGCAACTTGCTATAGTAAATTAAAAATTCAAATCATGATCGATTCTGAATCCTTTTTTTTGGGGGGGGGGATGCATTGCATTTTAACGCCTATTCCAATGAAATATCTCCATTGTAGGTAAAATTGACAGTTTATATATATATATATATATATATATATATATATATATATATATATATGTATATATATATATATATATATATATATATATATATATATATGAACCCCAACGTTATCCTTGAATAATGCCAGTAGAGGTTGAAAGGTGCATACAACTCCACTCAACACCCCATGTATGTAAGTAAATTGTTAACACTACACTTGATGGTGAATGCAGCAGATCTCTGGGCCACTGTCTGCTGTGTATCTTCGGTGGATTCCACAACACAATATTTCCGGATAATCTAATCATTGGAGGAAGCAATATAAATATTATCAGATGAATTATTCTCTACGTCAATGATAGGAATATCTGGTTAGAACTAATATTAATTTGGGGTATTTTTGCGAAGACCACTTCCAGTTACTTGTGAAGTATCTGTAGTGATAATAACAGTGATTCAGCGCATACGCATAACTCATTAGCTTTTCTATTGGTTATCCCTAAACTTCACAATTACCATTGATTTTTATAATATAACCCTTGTTATTAATAAATATTACTTGCTGAAATATATTCATCTTATTTTCCTTTATTTTTTACAAGCCAAAAAGTATTACTTACAAATACAAGTTAGTTAGAAACCATATTATACAGGGTGTCTGGTGGCAAATTTATATTTTTAAATACGATTATTTCAAAAAGTAATAAACGATGCGGAGGGAGGGTGGCACCGTTGGAATCATCGATTGTGCGGAGACATTTTACGTAATTGCTCGTAGACAATTTTGTTCAAACCATTGCATTGCTCCGAGGTAACTTTTTGGTGTGCCTTATCCACGCATGAGATAATTGGACCATTTTTCTTTCGAAAATTCTCAAGGCCAGACGACGAATATCAGCGATGAAAATTATCGACGCACGATTACGGAATTCTTTTTGCCAAACCTGCGAGCTCATCCATTATACTCTTCACACACGTGGTTTCAACAGGATGGGGCGACTGCACACACAGCCAAAGCTTCGATGAATTTGCTTCGGGAAAATTTCCCCCAAAAACTGATCAGTCGCTTTGGGGACATCCTATGGCCACCGAGGTCGCCCAATCTAAATCCCAAGGATTTTTTTTATGAGGCTACCTCAAAGAGAGGGTTTGTAATGACAATCCCCAATCACATGTGGCCTTAAAGGAAAATATTCGTCGAGAAATCAGCTCATTTGAACCAAGTTTTCTGCAGCGTGTGGTGCAGAACACAAGGCTCCGTTTTGAACAGTGTGTTCAACCCGACGGAAGGCATCTGGATGGCTTACTGTTTATAAAATAAAATCCGCATTTCCATTCTATCGTTCAATGCCCTTAATAAAACTTTGAGTCAATTATTACGTTTTTTATTTAAGTTTGAAAATATAAATCTGCTACCAGACACCCTGTATAAATGTAGTCATAAAAAACTTACTTTAAGTAGTGATTGCAGTGATTTTAAATACTTTTCATTACCATATTTATATAATATGGTTCCCAACCTAAGATAACCTGTAAAGAAGTAAGAGATAACCTGCAAAGAACCTCTTAAGCTAATCCGTAAGTACCAAAATGAATGTTTAAAATCACGACAGATACTTCAAAGTAACTTGATGTGGTCTTCACAAAAAGACTCTTAATTTGTCCAAATAAATAATTTTCGAATAAAATTATTGTTATTAGATTAGTTTAAGAATTGCAAAATTCCCTCTTCCCAGTGGATATTCCAGAGTTAGGTTCTCTGGAGAAGAAATGAAGAAAGTTGAGATTATTATATATATATATATATATATATATATATATATATATATATATATATACATAAATTCCTGCTAGCGAAATTTCTCTTTTTTTGCAACAAAACTCATATGTTTTTGACATCTAAGGGGAAACTTATATTGCAAAAGTAAACTAAATAGTCCATTAAAAATGGGTGTTCACACTGGAAACAATATTATTAACAGTTTTTCTAACAGCGGCGTCAAAAACGATGGGAGTTTTAAGAAAGTGGTTGAAGACAGGGAAAAAACCAAGCCCAAATAATAAGAAATATATGTTGTAAAAAAAATTAGAAGATGTGGCTTACACCAGAACAAAATAAAATAAAAAAATAATAATTGAGACAGCTGGTCATTAAAAATTAAAAAGAGTAGAACTACCTATGTTTCCTATCGCGTTTCCCCCATCACTCAACTTTAATTCATGATTTAATTGTAAAATTTGTTGTTTCTTTCTTCACAAAATATTAACCTAATGTAAAGCAAGCTATCTAAATGACGCTAGGGTTGGGTGTTTAAGGGCAGAAAACGTCTTGGTCATCACCGCCCTGAAGTGAAATGTTAGAGACAGAGATGGGCATAATTTTATTTATAACTAAAAACACGAATTTATTCGTACTTCTTATATTTGAAAATACGAATATAAATAAATTCGTATTCATAAGTGTGAATACGAATTTATTTGTATTCACGTATATTCAATATAAAAATACAAATAAAATTTTATGCACAGATGTTCCTGGGAATACAAATAAATTCACAGAAAGAATTGTAAATGATTACAAAAAATGTGAATATTCACAAAGAATCAAGTGATTACAAAATATTCACATTAAAATATATGAATACAAATTTATTCACATTATGATGTGTGAATACAAATTTATTCACAATAAAATTCGCAAATAAATCATTAATTTATTCGTATTAAGATGATATTACGAAAGTTGTTGAAGGTGATTTTTTTTTATTGATTTTTATTTTTTTATTAAGGCGCTTAATGTCTAGGTTATCAGCGCCTAGATTCAGTTTTTTTTTTATGGACTGCCAGAACTACAGATGGCAAACTATGTCCCTGCAGCGTGGCTGGTGGTGCCGCGGCGGGCTCGGGGTAAAAAAAAAAAAATTGAATCCAGGCGCTAATAACCTAGATGTTAAGCGCCATGAAAAAGAAAATAAATTTAAAAAAATGTAATATCATCTGATCGTTAATTCGAATAAATCCATAATTTATTTGCGATTTTTTTGTGAATAAATTTGTATTCACTAATTATAGTGTGAATAAATTTTTATTCATATATTTTAATGTGATTTTTTTTTTTTTTTTTTGGAATCACTTGATTATTTGTGAATATTCACATTTTTTGTGATTATTTACAATTTTTTCTATGAATTTATTTGTATTTGCGGGAAAATTTGCGAATAAAATTTTATTTGTATTTTTATATTTTATATACGTGAATAAAAATAAACTCGCATTCACACTTATGGATACGAATTTATTTATATTCGTATTTACAAATATATGAAGCACGAATAAATTCGTATTTTTATTTATAAATAAAATTTTGCCCATCTCTGGTTAGAGAGTCGTGTATAGTATATACTGTTTTAAAGGGTTTGCAATTTTGTGTTTAGGATAGTGTTGTGTTTCGAATGCTGCATTTAAGACAATGTATTTGTTATCTTGATATTGTTTTTTTTTTCTTTTTTTTTACGGTGCACCGACATGTTGGCTATTTGCTCTGACAGCCGGGAATTTTCTTTAGCCACTAGACCACTGGGAGATTTGAAGGTAGAATTGTCAAAGATCCGTTTCATGAAATATTAAATAATGACCTCTAAACGCGCACTAAGCAGACCCTCAATTCTAACAGACAGATTTTGCTGGGAATCGGATTTTTCATTTCTTTTTTCATGGGAATTTCGTTCCTAAATGAACAATAATTGTGACCGATATCGTATATACTTATAAATAAATACCATCATTTATATTTTAAATCGAGACATTTTTGGTATATCCATGATGATTTGAAGGATTGTTTTAAAACTACTGCAATCTGAGTAGGTACATTCTTTTGGATTTTTTTCAAGGGGTCATTGTTATAAATTTGACCTAGCTTACGAAATATTACCTAAAATGTAGGCATATCAATGAGTCATTTTTCAAATGTTTTTATTCATTCATGGGGGCAACCTCAATGAAAGGCTTCATTGTTTTAAATTTGGCCATGCCTGTGTGAGTCATGTTCGGAAATAGGAGCTTATCAGTGATAGTCAATCAGACACAGGTCCGTTACAAGAAATACAAAAAAGTCCAACTCGCAGGAACTGCGTCATCTTAGCGCGGTTCTGTTCTTATCCCTAGTGTAATTTGGAAAGCTTGGAATAGAAAAAGTTATAATTCTGTTTAGATGTTTCAAGAAATATTTTTATGGCCCCAATACGTCTCGGTTGACAAGGGTACCAACCGCACTAGCTGACATTTTTTTTTTTTTTTTACACCCGTACATACACTAATATGGGCCTCCTCGTGGTCTAGTCGCTAACGCCTTAGATATATATTTGCGGGAGATGGTGGGTTCGACCCCCACCGGTCCACAGTGGGGGGTGACTGGGTAGGCAGGACATTCATTAATATCTCCAGTTCTAGTAAGCTAAAAAAAAAAAAAAAAAAAAAAAAAAAAAAAAAAAAAAAAAATCTCGTAAACCAGCCAAACCTTCTAGTTATTTTCTATGGAGGTAGACTTCTGAGCGATTTTCATTATGAATGTTTTAAAATTTTTTTATGTTTTTCATTAAAAAAAAACGTTAAGAGTCTATAAAAGATCAAGCTTCATTAACTTCAATTATTATAATAAAGTTAAATTATCGTAATAAAGATGATTTATTAATTTTGGTTCATCAAAATAGTTGTGGTACTTTAAAAAAAAAATCTTCTGGAATGCTCCGGAAACCACCCGTATCGCTAAGCTATGGGGCTTCCTCATAAATGGGTTTTTGCTCCAGAGGCGTGTTTGCTTGAGTGGTTGACTAGGGTAATGTGCTGTGGGCGTTACCTAGTCACGCCCTTATCCTCCCATATTCAGGCAAGTAGGGTGTCGGCCATAGTTAACAGCTGATCCGACGGGAGTGGTGAGTGCCGGACTCTGAAACCACTTTCAGTCAAGAAGAAAATGTAATTTGTTTCCAGGAATAATAGGCTATTATGAGGTTGTAAATCAACCGCTTGACGAGACGCATAATAGAATATATATATATATATATATATATATATATATATATATATATATATATATATATAATTACCGGGCTATTTATAGGTTGCCACCTTTACAAAACCTCCATGGTGCAGTCTTTTTTCAACGGGCCTGTTATGAAAAAACTCAACCTTCTGCAGATGGTACTCGAACCCGCATCTCCCTCCTGAGAATCCAACGTGTTATCCACAGCACCGCGGAGAGTCACTAAAATAGTTAATTCATTTTAACTATTGTAAAGTTTTGTTTCAATTTCTCATATTTTAAATTTTTTTTTTTTCGTATTTCTTATATATTTATTATTTTTTTTTTTTTTAGTTATTTTCATTTATTTTATTATTATTATTATTTATTTACTTATTTATTTTTAAATTATTTTGTTTTTTTTTTAACTTTGTCGTTCGTATTAATCATTTTTTTAAAAAATGTACAGATGTTAAATAAACGTATTATTAAAGAAATAAATACAAATATTATAGTCTTCCGGTATTGACCGTTTCACAAACTTCTTTGCCGACGTTTCGCTAGTCATACTGCCAGCTTCCTCAGGGCTTAGTCTGAGAACGAAACGTCGGCAAAGAAGTTTGTGACACGGTCAATACCAAAACACTATAATATTTGTAATGACTCGGACCGTGGAAGCCTACGAGTTAAAAAATAATGTTTTTGAGGACTCTGAGTCCGAACGCGTAGTTTGATTGTCTCGCTCTACCTCCCAGAAAATGCTTTCTTTTATTTGACTTTCAAATGTCCTCTAGGAAAAGACGTAAGGTCAAAAACTACGGATTCGGGCTCAGGGACCTGAAAAACATACGCATGCTTTTTTTTCAGATTTTTCCTACAATTTTTTCTCTATTTGACCTTCAAATGACCTTGAATCTGATCCGATGAAGGTTACCAACCAACCCGCTCATCGTAATAGCGACCCCATAAACTCTATAAGAACTATACCGCTCCGAGTGTTGTTTTTTTAGATCAAATGTTGACCTAAAAATATTTTACAAAATAAATATTTGTAAAATATTTTACAATTATGATAATAGATCTAGATTCACTTATTTATCCCATTAGACATTTCCTAATCGGTGTCAAACATTCATGAAACATGTATATATTTTCAACAGTGGTCTGTAAGATTTTCCTCTAGTTAAAAGGTGTCCTTGCTCCTCTTATAGAAATATACTTAAGTTATTCATAACCCCAAAAAAATGTATTTACAGCTACAAATATAATATAAATATATAATCACACACACAGGAAGACGCACCATAGGTACTGACATGCTCATTCAATAAACTACATTCACTCTGGTGAAACAAATAAATTAACACAAACACAGACATTTACAAGCACAAACATATTTCAATAAATATCCACAAACAAACATATATACATTGACATACAATCACATGCGTAGATACATACATATCCTGATAGAATCCACAGTTATGAAGACATGCCGATTTTATGTTTCATACATAAGTTTTATGTTTTGTTGTTTTCTTTATTTGCTATACAGGATTTCTCCTTACCAAAGGAGTTGGCTTATATATTTATTTAGTTAGTCCTATTGTTAGTAATTTTAAATTTTAACTGTTATAACAGTTTAACTATTTGCACTATTTCACTAATATGAACACACTATAATAAGTAAATGGCTTGCAAAATAACAATATCTGTATATGACAAGTAAATAATATAACTAATAATACATAATTAAAATCCTTCTCCTTATGATTATAAGAAATATAATCGTAAAATTAAAACATAAATCAAATTTAAATTAACTGAAAAGTGAATTATTAAAAAAAAAAAAAATAAATAAAAAAGCAAAGAATAAAAAAAAATAATTAACTTCTATCCATTTAAAATAAATGATCGACATTTTAGAATTTCCTTAATATATATATAGATATTCCTATAAGTTTATATTTATTATTGCTATTGAGTGCGTTAAGGAAAATAATTTCTGGATCATCATGAGTAAGAAAGGCAAGATATTTAGCTCTTATCGGATCATAAGCGGGGCAATGAATAATTAAATGATTAATGTTCTCTAGAACATATAAACTACAAACAGAACATTTTTTCTGCGGGTCTATTGCATTAAATTAAATTTTTTATGATGAATTTTATTGCGTAGTTACTACAGCTTCTTGATTGGAAAATTGTTTTACATATGGCAAATGGTAGATTAATAGTAAGAAATTCCTAGACAGTACCATACATATCATACATAAGTATTATATTATAATATAAATTCCTAAGAGTAGGAAGATATTCTCATCAAATCTAAAATATATTACATTACATTATAATTAAATGAATAAAGAAATTCAGACGACCTCATTAAACAGCGAAACGGCCCAATATCAGCGGGGAGAATCCCATAAACCCTCAGTCTTAGCTTTCTTGGCTTTCAATAAAATAATTCCACTGTTTATCAGTAATCCTCTGTAAGTAATATCCCTTTATTATTTATACTAGCTGTTACCCAGCGTGCCAAGCTACACCCACTATTCCCCCTGACAAAATTATAGGTCACCCTATATTATGTTAGTTTTTGTTAGTAATGTTCTACTTAAGCCAAAGCAAATACATACTGTTCTAATGTCTCTTGCTTTTGGAAAAGCATGTCTGTAATGAGTCCTGGTCCTTCTTGCCCATGGATTAGCTTAAATGTAAATATTTCCGCGTGACAAAAGTATAGGTCAGCCTCTTGGTTCTTATCTAAATCTTGCTCTAGGAACAGGTTTAGTGAACAATACATTCATCAATTCAATCAGCGGATCTAATTAAACCTGATTAAGTAATGACTAGAGGAAAGGAGTTATCTGAAAGTGAAAAGGACGTATTAAAACATTGCTCGATCAAAATTGGACAATATCGAAAATCGCTCGAACTTTAAATAGAAGTAGGGATCTCATTAGAAATTTCATTAGCCTGGGTAATGTTTATGGCCAAAAGAAAAGCATTGGTAGGCCCATAGCAACGACGGTACAAGAACAGCGAGCCATTTTACGTAGAGCTTCCAACTTGCGAGAAATTTGTGAAAACAGTTTTGGGAAATGGGGAATAAAAAACTGTATAAACTTGGGAGGAGAGTTGGCTCACAACAATTAAAAAATACAATAGTTCAACTTGGGACAATAGGTGGAGCATAAACATAAATTCTCCAAGCTGTCATAAATTTATAGCCGAATAAATAACAAGAATCACGATACCCTAAGAGTCGAAATTACAAACTTACACGATTCCTGGCAGAAAACGGACACAAAAAAACACAACTTAAAACGATTTAAAATAGCTGATGACGACAAATATATGATAAACGGACAGATACTCAAATAATCTATGCTTGTAAGACTTACGACAGAAACATACTAATTGTAAGACTAATTATACACATAATGTTACAAGAAGGAAACTGGGCCTTAGCCGGAAAAAAATTTGTTCGGAGATCACAAGAAGGAACTGATGAACTTTGCTTTATATATAATTTTAGCGCGGTTCCTCCCTCCCTCCATAGCGAGGAGCCCCGCTTAAAACGTTGACCTCATGATGCAATCCTGTGATTCAAACTTGTGTGTGTTTGTACGGCATTCTCCAGAGGTTGATTTATTTGCTTAATATTTCGCAGAAATTACATTCTGCTTCTTCAGACGTTTTTTTTTTTTTTTTTTTTTTTTTTTTTTTTTTTTTTTTTTTCCTTCAGTTTGTTATTTTATAATAACCAATAATCGATTGATTATTTTGTCATATGGCGCCTTTCAGATGTACATTCTTATATTGGAGCATGTCGACACTGCGTAGAGCCGATGGAACTGCTTTGAGACTGTTATTCGTCTTGCTGCTTTATTTATGCTGTGTA
This sequence comes from Gonocerus acuteangulatus, assembly GCA_946811695.1. Lineage (NCBI taxonomy): Eukaryota > Metazoa > Arthropoda > Insecta > Hemiptera > Coreidae > Gonocerus > Gonocerus acuteangulatus. Next base: position 33,801,634 of record OX328132.1, on the reverse strand, counting down.
TTTTCCCGTCCGATTTTCCTTTAATAGTTCTGAGAACGGGTTTCCATGTAAGCTGTAGGATGACACCTTCGTCTCGGTTCAGAGTCTTAGGTTGTTTGAATATTTCGACGGCCTCTCTGACTAGCCTTTCTTGACGATTGTCTTCTTTGGACATTCCTCACCGTGTCTAGCTACAGCAGACAATCGTCTTTGTGCGTCTCAGACGGTAGTCAGCGCAGTATTGTCCTATTCAAGGTAGCTACTTTTTTTCACAGTTTGTCCCACGCAGACTGTCCCACAGTCACACGGAAGAAGATAAACACCTTTGTTTTGCAGCCGCTGTTTGTCTTTTGCCGATCCGAGCCAGTCGCCTATTTTATCTAGAGGTCGGAATATATATATATATATATATATATATATATATATATATATATATATATATATATATATATATGCCTGATGTGTTGTACCAGGTCAAAGGTACAACACACCTGAGTAATTTTTTCATAATTCAACTTTTATGGTCTTCTGCTACTACGTTTTAGAAGAAGAAGAAAACTTTATTATGAAATAACAAAGTGGGCTGCCCAACTAAATCGGGTTGCTGGCAACACAGCGTGCTAATCCACCAATATAGGTATTAGTTTCTAAATTCGGAGGATGTTACATTTGTATTCTCTTCTATTTCAGTGGTGAAAATATCCTTCAGGAATATCCTCATCATGGAAACACCATTTTTTTTTTTTTTCTTCCACATCTTCTTTCTTTTCTCAAAGAAAACACAAGTCAGTAGATTCTTTTTAACTTAAAATAAATCAACGAAAGGAACGGGGCCTATTAATGACTATATGTATGTTGGTTAATAATGCCAAGCGAGTCAATGAGTATTGACTCGGCTAAAGCAGGGTAGGTTTCTGGAAGGATTCCAAGTTCCTCAAGATATTTGGAAGTCAATTTTGGAATGGTTCCTCGCGGGCCGAACCACAAACCCCTAATAATATAGTTTCTTGACCCATACTTTTCCTGGAATGTATCTTCTAGGTACGTTATGCATTTGGAGTAAATTCCTTTCTTTTCGGAATCTATAGATTCTGCCTGTTCAGGATCACTTGTCTCGAATCGAATCGTCGGGTCTAGTACGTAGGCTGTCGTACTATGTTGTGGGAAGGCGACGATGTCTGCGTACCTTGAAGAGCCTTGGTCGTCGATTGCATACACCTCTTCATGACATCCGTAGCCTTTTTCTTCAAGAAGATTTATTAGCCTGTGCTTCACATTGTGGTGTCGCCGAGTAACCAGGAGCATACTGTTCGGACAACTACCCAGCACATGGGCTGGAGTTTCAGGCTTTCTGCCGCATTTGCGACAAAGGGGTCCAATATCAGCTGCTCCCGCTACACCGGGGACACCACGTAGTGGGGCGTAATTAACGTTTAATTTCAGAGCGTTCGTCCATTCAGAGCCGGACAGGAGTTTTTTGTCGTAAATGAATTTATTGCTCTTCGGACAATCTCTGAAATGTTTCACTTCAATCCCTTGCCACTTACATTCAGCCCATTCTTCGAATGACTTCTCGCGCAAAGATCTCCTAATTTTTCTAATGTTATGGTCTTCAGGTAAGTCTCTGGTGTCTATATTTAATCTGCCGATGCATTCTGTCAATTCCTTATCATAATCGAATATCGCCTGAAATATTCCATCCGATATTCGATTCAACTTCTGAGCGATTGACCAGTGCTGCAGTGGAGCTTCCCATTGACACTTCAGAAGACCTAGACCTCTGAATCTTCGAGGAGCATACATCATTGCATTGCATGTGTTTGCAGGGAGACCAAGCATGGCTTTGACGCTTCTTCTTATTATGACATCGACACCTTCCAGAAAATTAGGCCGAAGTTTCATCAAGGGAGCCGTCTGTAGAGGGAATGTTAAAGATGGGAAAACGTATTGATTAATAATATTCAGCTTCTGATCTCCTCTTAATAGGTTGGACGAAGTAAGCTTGTTTAAATTTTCGTTTATTTTCCGTATTCCATTTTCGTTAACATCAAGGTCCTTGGCGAAATTGCATCCTAGATATTTGACATTTTCATTATCCTCAATTGATTCGATTTCGTCCTGATTTTCAAGGATTAATTTTCTTTTTTCAAGTATGCCTTTTTGCATCACAATGGCGGAACTTTTTCGGGCATTTATACACAAGCCAATCTCCCTGAAGATGCTCGTAACAATATTAATAGTGCGCGGAGCAGCATTGACATTACACGCAGTCACGGCTTGATCGTCTGCAAACCCCGTGAGAATTACTCTGTCCGCATTGTCACGCAACTTGTAGCCAAATTCATTAGCGAAGTTTGGTTCGCATACTTCTTTATAAAGGTGGTCGATTCCTAATATGAAGAGGGCAGGTGACAGTGGACCTCCTTGAGGCAAGCCTCGCTTAACCTTTATAGGGGCCGTTTGTTTCATACCAGAGGCAACTTTTATTTCGTTATTACAAAGCAAGGCGGAGATAGCATTTCTTAGATCTGGAGAAATTCCCTGAGCTTCTAACGATTTTAAGATATGAGTGTGACCGATATTCATTCAATATCGCTTGGATGATGCGAGTGTTGACATGGCAACCAGGTAACCCTTTAATGAATCCTCTTTGGCTAGAGTGAAAGGTAACCTGTTGCCTTAGCTCGTGATCTAGCACTTTCTCGATGATTCTCCGGACTATGGAATAGATCGTCACGGGTCTCCATGAACCAATCTCTTCTACAGTTAACAAGTAATATCTCTGTAATATCCTTGAGAATATGAGCCATACCCAGGCACTTTATGGTTCTTATTAAGACCCCGTCAGGTCCTGGAGAGGTTTCCATTGAAGTCCTTTTGATGGCATTGTGGACTATCTTCAGGTCTATGTTCATCAAGTTCGGACTTGTAGGACTCTCCATGTAGATTTCCCTAATGCAAGGATTCTCATGCTCAAATGTCGATTTAAAATGCTCAAGGATTTTCTTTGTCTGAATCTGACATTGTTTCGGAGAATCTGCATTCATGATCGGATTAACAACCTTCTTCCTTCGGTTGTAATAGTTGTACTGAGCTAGTTCATAGTTATACTGCTCAGCACGTTTCACCCTTGCTGCTTTGTTCGCTCTCTGGGGGTTGAATGATTCACTTGCACCCTTGCCATTTTTTTCGGATCTATTCTTTTTTCTCATTTTAAAATATCTTATTGCTGGATGCTTCGGTCCAGGTAGAGTATTATTCGCCTCTCGAAGGAATTTTAAAAAATTCTTAATTTTATTTTCATAGCCTACTGGGTCAAATTTATGAATGTCTTTTTTGATTTTTTTGAACTCAGTAGACCATTTTTCTAGTCCAATTTTAATATTTGTATCTAATAATTTATCGTTTTTATTATCTTTGGAAAAATTCGATAACTTAAATATGGACTGAAGTTATGCTTCGTTAGCCTCTTTGTGACGTTTTTTGGCTATGTGAGTCCGAAGGCCTCTAGTTCCCCGAAAGGTTTGCCCACATATTGCACAAAGAGCCCTCGAAGCCTCCCCATTCTCTATATTGTCTGGCAAAGTCGAAGTATTTTGGCGAACAGCATTCTTCGAAGCTCTTGTTGTAACATTGCTCATCATATATTCCCCTGATTACATGAAGTGTAATCGAGTATTCATTATTTAGTTATATATTCAATTTTGGAATGAATAGTTACTAATACAAAGGTTATGCTCACTAAGGTTATATTATCTTACACCTTCAAGTGGGACTGAAATATATTTGTACCTATACGTTTATCCATTTACTCCAGTCCTCCATTTCAAGTCCTCGTAATTATTGTGACTAAAATGTTCTTATTAGAATCTACAAACATACCTTATGGAAAAGGAAAATAAGTATTAGTATTGGCTTAATGTCGTCGTCGGACAAGAGCAAAGATGTTAGTACGCTCTTAATTCTTCAACACTTGAGCAGAACGTCGATTTTCTCGTCCAACTTGATTAGTTTTCAAAGCCTCTTCAACTGTTCATGTTCGTAGGACTTCTTTGAAAGTATTCATTTTAGTTTTGAGCTTGAGATAACGAAATAAAAGCAAATTTTAGTTGGAATTGTAGAGCAAATTACTTTTTGAGTATTTCCTGCTTTAGCCCAAACATCTGGTTTTTTTAGCTAATATTGGTTTCTTCAATAGTTCAAAGAATTCAAAAAATAATAAATGAAATAAGTGTGTGTGTGTGTGTGTGTGTGTGTGTGTGTGTGTTTATATGAATAGCTGCATTTATATGTATGTACATTTGTGTATGTGTTAGCACGAGTGTATATTTGTAACTGTAAATATGTAAATACAACTCTTTAGGTTAAGGTTTTGATTCAGTGATTGATCGAGTATTTTCTTTCAAAAGGATACAGCTGACATAAATTGCATGTGGGTGCCAGTGTTGTATGAGTGACAGCATATATATATGTATGTGTGTATGTATATATGTATATATATATATATATATATATATATATATATATATATATATATATATATATATATATGAGTGCGTGTATATATGCATGTATGTGTATATATATATATGTATATATATATATATATATATATATATATATATATATATATATTCATCAGGTTCGAAATGCGAGAGAGGGTGCTAATGACCTTAGCAGTAGATGCACCCCAAAAAAAAAAAAAAAAAAAAAAAAAAAAAAAAAAAAAAAAAAAAATGAAATAAGTTCGAACTGACTTTATCAATCCTCAGTGTAGGAGTTCAAACCTATCGCCCCTTATCGTTCCACTTGAAGTTGTAAGACCTCATCGAACATTGAAGTTGTAAGACCTCATAGGGGCCGGTCTAAAGGGAAACCCCCGTATCTTGACAGATATTCCTGAGCTAATTATTGGGGGTGAAAAAAAAAACGAAAGCACCACCCTAAACGTGACACCACATACAAACAAACCCCTTCCTAAAAAAGTGGCAAATAAAAAGAAAATTATTCTAATGACAGTTCAGATTCTGATACTGACACCGAAATTTCTTCAGGAGGAAGTGACGTTGATCTGTCTTATAAATGTCGTGAGTTAAGTCGATGACCAGCGACAATTTGAAAAGTATGATTTGGAAAAAGGAAATTTTATACAAAATATAAAATTAAAAGTAAAAAAAATTATTACATATTTAGTCGCAGAGATCTGTGGTATTAAATGTCCAATGTGTAAGATCCAATATTTGGAAAAACAAACTTTAAGCGACAAGTTTACGAGATAAGATTAAAATTTGTATGATATTGATGTTATGGCTAAGCTTCCATACCCTGCTATTGCTAGTGTATCTGCTTGACAGTTAAAACGTTTATCGGTTGGAGTGGATTTTTCCCCAGCGTTACTCCTCAATGGGTAGGATCTGAGATTTCCGGGTTTCAGAAAAACTTTCTCATTTAACCAGCTTTCCATTCATGTATCACAACCCTATGTTATTGAAGTATTTGAACGATTTAAGAACAAAAGTTTAAAAAAAAACATGGTTCTGTGAAAAGAAAATTCTATTTTTTTCTTTAGTTTATTCAAAAAGCTGAAGAGAAATATTTATTTTTATAAATATTTGCATAAATATTAAGTAAATATTTACTTAAAACAATGAAAAAAATTAATTCCGTAAACATAAAAAAATATCCTAAAACAGTAAATAAATAAAATACACATTTATTTTGAATTCAGGTAACTAATACTGGAGGTGGCCATTAAGGCACCCCAACCATACATTAACCTCGAAAATTATTATTTTTATCTAGATCACGCATTTGAACGCATTTTTACAGGACTATGTACATCTTATTTATGAGGGATAGAATTTTTAATTGCCACAACAAAAACGCATGGGCTCATGAGAATCCCCGTGAGTTTCACAAGCGTAGCCATCAGTATCAATTTAAGGTAAAGCATTAGTTTTCTAAATATAAATATCTGTAAAAATGTGTTCAAATGCGTGATCTAGGTAAAAAATAGTAATTTTTGAGGTTAATGTATGGTTGGGGTTCATTAATGGCCATCTCCTGGACCCAGTATTAGTTACTGTAATTAACAAATTCAAAATATATGAGTATTTTATTTATTTACTGTTTTAGGATATTTTTTTATATTTGTGGAAGTAATTTTATTATTATAGTTTTAAGTAAATATTTACTTAATATTTATGGAAACATCTATAAAAATAAGTATTTCTCTTCAGATTTTTGAATAAACTGAAGAAAAAAATATAATTTTCTTTTCACGGATCAATGTTTTTTTAAAAACTTTTGTTCTTAAATTGTTCAAATACTTCAATAACACAGGGTTGTGATATATGAATGGAAAGCTGGTTAAATGGGAAAGTTTTTCTGTAACCCGGAAATCTCAGACCCTGCCCATTGAGGAGTAACGCTGAAATGAAATATCAATAAAATATCAGGAATTTTAGAATAGCTTTCTTTTGGTAAGATATACATACTTACATTCATTCATTTTTACGTTTAATTCCAACTAGTCTTATAGTAAATTTACTCAGCTTTCGATTGGTTTCACTTCCTTTCTAGTAGTACTACCTGGGACGGAGCTACAACGATTATTCTTCTAAAAACCACGTTTGTCTCGAAAAAACGATAAAACGACGTTTTCTCCCTTATGGGCGAGAATTCGGGAAATCGTCATAGAACATTTTTTGTTCCCCTAAGGGTCCTCTATCACCCCTCACAATATGACTAGACATTTACGGGACACCCTGTGTATATATATTTGTCTCTTCACGCTCTGGCTCAGTAAATAATGGTCCGATTTTGATAAAATTTGGGACAAAACTCTTTCGTCTAATTTGAAATTCAAGTTCGTTAACTATCAAAATCCGTCCACGGGAACATGCTTTTTGGTGCGACATTCGCACGAAATAAATCGTTACGCTTACATCACATGTCTGCAAGTACTTGTTTCATAGGTTTCTTCGCGTATGAAAACGAATAAAACCCTTTTTAAGGCGATACCTGTAACTGTTTCCGAGAAAATTGGAAAAATATTTGTTAAATAATATTTTTGGTTCGGGTACTTAGAGTCAGTGTTTTGCTAATTTGAATTAGAATTTAATTCAAATGCTATTCGAATTATGAATTACATTTTTTAATTGTAATTGAAAAGACTGGAAATATCAATCACAGTAATTGAAAAAATAATTCAATTTGGATTAACTGTATTTCAATTAAATAGAACTCAAGTATTTGAATTACGTTATTTGAAATAAGTGTTGAGTAAATTCGAATTACAATGTAATTCAAATGGTATTTGAATTATGAATTACATTTTCTTACATTCTAGCAGTCGAAGCAATCAAAAAAAAAAAAAAAAAAAAAAAAAAAAAAAAAAAAAAAAAAAAAAAATCAATATCAATGTCAGTAATAAAAAAAACTGCTTGTAATTGAATTACAACAATAATACAATTACAATTCTTGATAAAATTGATATTTTAATTATTGACTATCATAATTGGTGATAAGCAGAGTTGGGCAAACGTTAGCGCGCGCTATAAGCTGATACCTCTCAGCTAATTTAGCGAAACTGTAGGAAGCCAGTGCTAATCTATTTATGAAATATCGTAATTGCTAATAGCTTAAGCTATAGTTTAATAACATAAAGTTAGTTAGTTAATATAGTTTAAAATAACATTTTGTCACCTCAAAGTTCACTTCCGGTCTGCTCTGAGCAACCTCACTCCTGTTCCACTTCCGCTTCAATCTACAGGATTTACGATCACATCAATGTCAATTTCGGTTACTTCCGGTCGACTCATGCCTATCACTGGGTAACTCCTGTTCGATCTGGCTAACTTCCGGTCACTCACAGACAATGGCCCACTCTGACACTCAATCTAGGTTACTTCCGGTCCTATATTCATCCCTGGGTCGTTTCCGGAAGTACCCCAGGGCCTTCCAGGCACTCATGATAGACCGGAGGTGAACCGGCAGTGACCCGGAAGTAATTGTAAGCAACCGGAAGTAAAACCGGAAGTGGACCGAAGTTGTCCAGATTCATCCGGAAACTGTCCAGGAGTAATTTTGGAGACCCGAAAGCCAATTTGAGAACCCGGAAGTGAAACCGGAAGTGGACTGAAGCTGTCCAGATTCATCCGAAAACTGTCCAGGAGAAATTTTGGAGACCGGATGCCATTTTTTAGAACCCGGAGGTGAAACCGGAAGTGGTCAAAAGTTGCCCAGATAGTTCAAGAAACAGTCAGAATCCCTGGGCCATTTCCAGGCGAATTTGAGCATCTTTTGACCACTTCCGGTTTCACATCCGGGTTCTCCAAATGAGTTCTGGGTAACCTAAATTACCCGTGGGCCGTTTCTGGATAAATCTGGGCAACTTTAGACCACTTCCGGTTTCACTTCTGGGTTCTCAAAATGGGATTCGGGTCACCAAAATTACTTCTGGACAGTTTCCGGATGAATCTGGACAACTTTTGGCCACTTCTGGTTTCACTTCCGGGTTCTCGAAATGGTTTCCGGGTCACCAAAATTACTCCTGGACAGTTTCCGGATGAATCTGGACAACTTCGGACCACTTCCGGTTGCTTACAATTACTTCCGGGTCACTGCCGGTTCACCTCCGGTCTATCATGAGTGCCTGGAAGGCCCTGGGGTATTTCCGGAAACGACCCAGGGATGAATATAGGCCCGGAAGTAACCTAGATTAAGGAGTGTCAGAGTGTGTCATAGTCTGTGAGTGACCGGAAGTGAGCCAGATCGAACAGGAGTTACCTAGTGATAGGCATGAGTCGACCGGAAGTAACCGAAATTGACATTCATGTGATCGGAAATCCTGTAGATTGAAGCGGAAGTGGAACAGGATAGAGGTTGCTCAGAGCAGACCGGAAGGGAACTTTGAGATGACAAAATGTTGTAACTATAGCTTAAGCTATTAGCAATTACGATATTTCATAAATACCATAGATTAGCGGTTAGCGCACTGCCGCCTCTAACCGCTAATTATTAGCGCTGGATTTCTACAGTTTCGCTAAATTAGCGGAGAGGTATCAGCTTTTAGCGCGCGCTAGCGTTTGCCCAACTCTGGTGATAAGTACACTTATAATTGAATTACAATTGTAATTCAATTACAACTCTTGGTAATTGATATTTGAATTACGTAATTAGTGCTTCAATTACATTACAAGATCACAATATAATTTATTTATTTTATTTATTTTTTTTTTTTTTACGGCGCATCTACTTCTAGGTCATTAGCGCCGACATCCAGGGTTCAGCGAGGAATTTTCCCAGCGAGCCTTGAGATGAGAAAATTCCTGCCGGAGGTGGGGATCGAACCCACCATCTCCCGCTTATGAATCCAGCGCGCTAGCCACTAGACTACGGGAGACCCCCACAATATAATTATAATTCACGTTTTAATTGAATTATTACAATTGATGTAATTCTAATTCATGAACTACAAATACAATGTAATCGTAATTCTTAATTCAATTACAATATGCCCTACACTGCTTAGAATGATGGAATTCAGTTGAAGCATTTTCTGCATGTTCAAATTTCATCAAAACATATATGTTAAAATTTTGGTTAAGTTTGGAGTTAAGGAAGGGTTAGAATAAAATATTTTATTAACAGACAGGAAAAGTTTTGGAAACTTCGTCTATTTCCCCTAATATCTCGAAAAAGATTATAATTCAAAAGCTTATTAAATGCTCTACAAAAAAGGCTTTGAAGAAAGTTTAATTAGGCGATGTCAATCGGAGAAATAAGTGCTTAAAACTTTGAAGTAATCGATTTCGTCTGTTCGAACGGTACTTTTTGTCTATTTTTATTTCTTGTTATTTTTAATTGCTTATAGTAGTTGAATGTTGACAATAAAACAGGATAAGTTTAATATCATTATTTGCCAATTATACAATACACAAAGTATTTTTATAATTATTATGTTCATGATTAGATGACAAGAAGGGCCGATAGGAAAAAAGCCCATTGGCCAAAACCTATGAAACAGGATAAGTAAAATAAGAAAAAAAAATATTGTTAGAAATATAGCTTTCCAAAAGAGAAGAAAAGAGCTTTTTTTTTTTTAATTGCATTTATTTGTAGAATTAGAACTATAGTAGAAGAACACAAGAAAATTTGAAACATGCTGATATTTTTCAATCCATTAAACTCTGAAATAAGTATCTCGTGGATTGTGCGGGCTGGCCGACCCTGCCAGGAAAGGCCATCGAAGCTCTTCTAGAAAGGTTGAACAAAAATAATAACTGTTTCTATTTTAATCTTTCCAAATAAGACTAGGGATAAGAACGGAGCCGCGCTAAGATAACGCAGTTCATGTGAGTCGGACTTTTTCATTAAATAACAAGAAAAATGAAAAACACGAAGACCAATGAAGAACAAGATGGCTCCAAATCATCTTGTTTTTTCTTAATTTAAGTAATTTTCTCTTGTTTTGAGTACAATATCATTATTATTTCTTAAACACTACTCAAGTTTATTGTTCATTTTATGTTTAAACAAATTCATTTATATAAGTTTTTACCAATTTATATTCGATTTAATTATTTTAAACGGATGTACCTTAGAGTTACTATGGCTGAGACAGTATAAAAAAATGTGGAAGAAGAAAACATCAAAGGACAAGGGAAAGCATGGTTTGTTTTTAGAACAACAAGTGCAAGAGAAGACGTAGAAAGTACTGCAGCTAGGGAGACCAGATGTCATATAAAAAATAGCAAGAGGCCCAAGTGGTCTTAATCCAGGGACAGTCCCATGCTGGGAGGTGTGGCACCCCTCAGAGCGGTCCCACGGTGAGTGTCTCGTCCTGGGGACCACATGAGGACCTCCTCTGCGAAACTATTTTACAATTCTCACAGCCATCGTTTATCATTTTCCAGGCATATTCTTTGTAAACTAAATCCCATGCAGAATTTAAGCCCTCGAAAACTAAATCAATCCACAAAAAATATTATGTAATCAAGGAATGGGATACAGAAAAAGTATATTTTAAACTTCGAATTTTCGTGCTAGGCGGAAGGTCAAATAATAAAAACTACACTAGACGGTTACACCAACTTTATTTCATCCCTATATGTTTTATTTATTATTTTTTTTTTTTACGGTGCATCGACTTCTGGGCCATTAGCGCCGCCCTATATGTTTCACACCTTTTTGGTGCCTCTTCAGGGGAACAAGTTACAAATATAAAACTTACAGCCTCAACCGGAAGAGGAGAACCTTCCACCAATATGGTGGAATATAATCAGCTGATCGATAATCGATATGTCATAGTTTAAAATTAATTTCCCTGAGAAGTATAGTCTTAAAAATTAAAACCCTCGTCCCAGCCTTTAATTACAACATTTTTTTTTTTTTTTTCAAATAAGTTCATAAAAACAGTATTCAGATGTAGTATTTCAGTTTTTTTTAATTACCACTTTCTTTCTATTTTTTATGATACAGGTATTTTCCTTAATCTTCCTTTTCATTCTATTTCTTTCTGTACCTAATGTGCTAATATTCTCAAAATAAAAATTATGTTTATATTTTATAGAATGATAAACCAACGCTTTTTTATTCTCTCACTTATCAATACTTTGCGCATGCTGATTCTTTTTTGGAGCAACTGTTCCGATTCTCCTATGTAAGATTTATCACAGCTACTGCAGTAAACCTCATAATCCGGTGTCCTGCCTAAGGAAGGGAGGGAGAACACGCGCTAAAACAATAAACATGCTTTTTGGAGGCGTGAAATGATAACACAAAATATTTAATACATATCATGTTATCTCTTTAATGGAGAGAAAGTAGGTATTATAAATTATACATTTTATTTCTATTAATAACAAAAGTCATTCTCATTATCATAGTTTTCTGAGACATATGATTCTGATTTGGATTAAAACTTGGATACATTTATACTGTCGAATAAAAAATCACCTATAGAAATTTCTAGTGGTTTTAATAATTCAACGACTTGGGTTTTTTTAGGTAGTTTCTGAATTTAGGAAATGTATCGGTATAATTTAACCAATAAACGGTCATCAAAATTTTGTAAACCAAAGTCGGCATGTATGTGGCTGATAAATACATACTTTATATATATATATATATATATATATATATATATATATATAGATATATATATAGCATTTCCAAGTCAACTGTAACCTTTTCCAAATCAAATGTCACCCTTTCCAATTCAAATGTAACCCTTTCCAATTCAAATGTAACCCTTTCCTATTCAAATGTAACCCTTTCCAAATCAGTTGAAACCCTTTTCAAAAGAAATGTAACGCTTTACAACTGAATTGTCACCCTTTTTATTAGCACTTTCCTCCGAAGGAAAGTAGCTATTGAGGTTGGACTCATGACGGAATTTTTGAAAAATGTCTTCAAATCTTTATCAATCCTACCTAGTAGACACCGAAAATGACCCCCGTTAAAATTTATATATATCTATATATATATATATATATATATATATAAATCAGTCCCGTAACAGGCCACGAGGGCCCTAAGGGGCAGATACTATAGAGGTATCTGATACATGACCATACGGCACATTAGGAAGATAGTGTGGTCAGTGCTATGCTCCGGCCGCCTGATTTTCCCCTTGGCTGCTTCGACTGCTAGAGTCATTAGCACCAACCAAGGTACCCATTATTAAATTAATTAAAGGCTGGGTTGGCCTAGGGACGGTCAGGGAGGCCGAATTCAACCCATGAACGAAGACACTAGAAGAAAAAATCTTTAGTGCTTGCTCGGGATTTGAACTCAGGCCTCCAGCTTATTAGTCCAGTGCTCTACCACTGAGCTAACCTCGCCCCCATATATATATATATATATATATATATATATATATATATATATATATATATATATATATATGTGTGTGTGTGTGTCTGTTAACACGATAGCGGCCAGAGTTTTTGTTTTTTCGTCACGAAACTTGGTATATAGCATTCAATTAGCAAACGATTGAACGAATTCGTTAACCACCAAAATCGGTCCACCGGAAGGGGGGGTTTACCCCGCACCCAAAACACTAATTTGACCATTTCAGCCGTCATATTTGTTATATTTCAACGAAACTTGGTATTCATAGTGATAATATAGAGAGAAAGGTGAGATATAAAAATGAACTAAATCGGTTCTTAAGGAGGGGGGGTTTACTCTGGACCGATAATACGAATTCGCCACTACCAGCCGTGATTTTAGGTATATTTCGACGAAACTCGGTATTCATAGTGGTAATCTACAGGTAAATATGTGTTGTAAAAATAAACTAAATCGGTTCATTAGGAGGGGGGGTTTACTCCAGACCCACAATACCAATTCGCCACTACCAACCGTGATTTTTGGTATATTTCGACAAAACTCGGTATTCGTAGTGGTAATCTACAGGTAAATATGTGTTGTAAAAATAAACTAAATCGGTTCATTAGGAGGGGGGGGTTTACTCCGGACCCAAATTACTAATATACTCATACTGGTCGTAATTTCTGCTGTATTGTAACGAAACGCGGTATACGTCGTGGGTAACTCATGAGAAAGAAGTGTTGTAAAAATGAGCTGAATCGGTCAATCGGAAAGGGGGGTTTACTTTGTAATATATTTCAATAGAAAATCCAGCCAGACATAGGTTCACAAAGGCGCCGCAAGGAGAGCTAGAGGGATAGTCTCCGGTTCCTGCGTTAGATCAAAATACGATAATATGAGGTTTTTTGTATTTATTACGTAGTGTAATAGGTACCATGTGTAAACATAACTCTGGAAGCAAATTAATAATTTATCAGTTACTCATTACAAAATTAAAAGAGAACTATTCATGTTTTTATTTTATTTATGTAGGATATTTTAAGCAAATTGTTCTGGAAAGCAGTCTACACTACCCAAATTCTGAGGAAAGTGCTTAGTTATGCAGCTCCTGCGTGACGGACTTTTTATTTCAATTACCGTTTCCATTTCAATTGTTACCCTTGAAATTTTTTGCAAATTGATCGTAATGGGGAATGGGCGAATTCAGGGGCCTCAAAACTCAACGCGATAAGTCATGAAAATATTTTTATTAAAAAAAAAAAAAAAAAAAAAAAAAAAAAAAAAAAAAAAAAAAAAAAAAAACAACGATCTCGCTAGTGACCTAAATGTCTGTGCGTTATAGTTTTTGTTTTTTTTAACGACGCAGACATTTAGGTCACTAGCGAGATCAATTTTTTTTTTAACGACGCATAGGCATTTAGGTCACTAGCGAGATCGTTTTTTTTTTTTTGTTTTTTTTTAACGACGCACAGACATAGCGCGGTCACTAGCGAGATCAATTTCTTTTTTCTTTTTTTTTTTTTAATAAAAATATTTTCATGATTTATCCCGTTGAGTTTTGAGGCCCTCAATTCGCCCATTCACCATTACGGTCAATTTGCAAAAAATATCAAGGGTGACAATTGAAATGGAAACGGTTACAATTGAAATAAAAAGGGTAACAATTGAGTTGTAAAGCGTTAAATTTATTTGGAAGGGGTTTCAAATGATTTGGAAAGGGTTACATTTGAATTGGAAAGGGTGACATTTGAATTGGAAAGGGTGACATTTGAATTGGAAAGGGTATATTTTGATCAAATTTGATACAATATCTGATTTGAAAAGTCATGTTCGTTAACCAATTGCATCCGCCCACCGCAACACTTCCAGGCTTCCAGATACACGTATTTCATAGGTTTTCGATTGAAGCCATTTTTAAGGACATATCTATAACCGGTTACGAGAAAAAAAAACAAAAACAACTACTACTAGATTAAATGCTACCAACTTAAGCTGGGATAAGCTTATTATTCTAGCCTTCCTGAAATATGTTATTCTGTGAGACAGTTTTCACTTATTTAATTAATTTTAATGGGCAGCTCCTGCTACAAAGTAATTCGGCTTTATGTGCACTTGAAGGATGAAAATGACTCTTCAATCGAAAGTGCTGTAACATGTTCAAAATAATTTCAATGTAATCTTGGTGTGGAATAAGCGAATACGGTTTGACTATTCAAGGATAAACCACAGTAAAAATTAACTTCGGAAATTTACATTAATTGTTTTTTCTCTCGTTTACCACACTGTGCGGCGCACAGCGATGCCGAGAGGGTAAAAACTTCCAAAACTGAAGGTGTTTTTTTAAACCTAATTAGTTGTAGAATACTTCTCTAAAATTGTTTTTTTCAATTTTATTAATAGTTCTGACCACGAAACACCTTTTTGTTGACAGTTTTCTCACCAAGTAAAAATCTCACAGTTTTTAGTGAAAAGTAGAACAATATTTTATACCCCTTCATTTATTCCTAAAAAATTGATAGTACCCAGGAAGTCTCATGTATATATGTAGCTTTTAAAACAATTTTCTTTTTTGCCAAAATGTACTAAGAAATTGGTGCATTGGGGTTGTGAAGATATCTGTATTGAAACTAAGTTATCATTAGTTTTCTTAGCGTAGAAAAAAAAGCAGTACTTTTTAAAAAAGTGAATGTTTTGAAGTTGCTCTCCTATAAATATCAACGCCGTACTCGGCCGTATGTGAGCACGGCCTAATAAAATGAATTTATGCGATTATTTCACGAAAAACGAGTTTACCCTTAGTATTTTCTGCAGAGAGTTCTTTAACAGTTTGTGATAGCAAGTAACTTAACATTTACAGTGGGATCCACCTTATAGCTCCTGTAAAACTGTCAAAATTTATCCGTTATAAGCGAAAATTTTAATAAAGTGGAATACGTCGAGAACAGTTAACAGTATTACATTGCTTGTTAATTTATTCAACAAAGCAGTACAAAATACATTTTGAAATATACATATCTCTATTGAATAAAATATGACTTTTTTTAAATTGAATACTTGCTGTTTTTCACGGTTTTCGTAATATAAAATTCGTTTCTCTCCCAAAATAATAATTCTATCGAATTGGCAGTGGTTTCGTTCGACTCAGCACAAAAAAAAATACTTCAAAAATGAACCCGAAGTCAGAAAGGTTCAGGTTTATTCCCAAAATCGGACTATTGGCAGCACTGTGCGGCGGTGCCCCACATAGCAGACCGAAAAACCCATACTTAAATCATGAAGTAGGAATATACTTAGTTCCGTTGAATAATAGGGTATTTGGCCGCGCTGAATGAGGGGCTTATATTGATTAGCAAGGGTTTGCCTAGTCAGCTGGAGCCGGAGCTATCTTACATTTTGATATTAATACCCTGACAACTAAAAGCTCGACTCGCAGGAAGTGCGTCATCTTAGCGCTATTCCGTTCTTATCCCTTGTGTCATTTAAAAGCTTAGACTCAAAATATTAATGTTTCGTTAAAATGTAAACACGTATAAAAATGTAAAATGAAATCTCAAAGATAAGTAAGATATTAGGCGCCAGAACAGGAAACTGAAAGTATCCTAAGCGGAAATTGCTCACTCCGCCATTCACAGTTTTCACTCTATGAAAACACTATTACTAATAAGTTTCACATTTTCATCCATTATTTAATCAATATACTCATATTACTGTTTAATGCAATTTAAAAACAAAAATTAAAAACTGACGCAAACAGGGACAATCACCCGTTTAAATAAACGAAAACAATGCTTTCCGAATGATATCGCAACACCTAAAAATACTACAGAATCCTTTTTGTGGGAGATTTAGCAAGCTTTCGAATGGTTATCGTCCACTTCCCAATCACGAATTGAAGAAAATATACAAAAATCCCAAAACTGCTCTGTCTGTTAATAGTTTCGTTTTCTTTCTAATACTTCTTAAACGTGAAACAAAATGTAAATATCTTAGTCTAGATGAATGTCAAACTTCTAGAAAAAGTTTTAACAGAATCTATCGTTTTTTTTTATATTTTTCTCGAAACCGGTTATAGATATGTCCTTAAAAATTGGTGTAGCGGTGGGCGGATGCTATTGGTTAACGAACATTGATCAATATATATTTATTATATATATATATATATATATATATATATATTATGTATTTATCAGCCACATACATGCCGACTTTGGTTTACAAAATTTTGATGACCGTTTATTGGTTAAATTATACCGATACATTTCCTAAATTCAGAAACTACCTAAAAAAAACTCGAAGTCGTTGAATTATTAAAACCATTAGAAATTTCTATAGGTGATTTTTTATTCTACAGTATAAATATATCCAAGTTTTAATCCAAATCGGAATCATATGTCTCAGAAAACTATGATAATGAGAATGACTTTTGTTAAAATGTATAATTTATAATACCTACTCTCTATCCATTAAAGAGATAACATAAAGATATGTATTAAATATTTTGTGTTATCATTTCACGCCTCCAAAAAACATGTTTATTGTTTTAGCACGTGTTCTCCCTCCCTTCCTTAGGCAGGACACCGGATTATGAGTTTTACCTCATGACACAATCTAGAAGTGCCGATCAGAAAATTTCAAGTCTCAGAACCCATAAATCACGAAAATAAGGGAGGGGGGTGAAATAATTTTGAAAATAACTTCCTTTTTTTCCCGCCACTTGGATTTTTTTTTATTGGTATTCATATTATAAAATATTTTATAAGAAAGGTATTTAGAAGGTTATAAGCATTGGAAGGTTATAGACGTTGGATGGTTATAAACATCTTTCCACGCAATTTAATAAACAAGGGAAAGTAAAAACAAAAATGTGAATTGACAATGTTGTTCTAAATTTTATTTCCTTTAATATAAAAAAAAAAAAATGCATTGAAATCGGTTGAGATTTAGAACCTTTTTGAAACACAATATGTGGGTTGGCGCCATTTTGCTTCGTCGGTCCGAAATCGGTCTAGAAACAAACAAGTTTGAATGGCCAAGAATCGGTGGCCGTTGGATTGGATCGGGTCGGGACCAATGTAGGCACCTCCTTTGAGATGCATGTGTTTGATTTTCTTCCGACAGTCGGTGGCTATTGGATCGGATCGGATCGGAACGGGTCCAGTGTAGGTACACCCTTAGGCAGGAAACCGGCTTATGAGATTTACCTCATGACAAAATCTAGAAGTGCCGATCAGAAAATTTCAAGTTTCAGAACCCGTAGATCACGAAACCAACGGGGATGAAATATGTTTCTATGTATATATATATATATATATATATATATATATATATATATATATATATATATATTCCCTATATATATGCCTCATGTGGTCAACCTCATTAGCGGGTTTCCTACCTATGGAGGTAGGAAGGAAACGCTGAAACAATCTTGTTTGGAGGCATGGAATAATAACCACATCTCCACCATAACCTTGGTAGGCAATCATGTGGTGTGGTTTTCAGCTCCTCATTAATCCTATATGCAGTTTTGTCTCTAGAATATAAATGAGAGAATGTTTTTGTAGGAATTATATGGATCGAGGGAATTTTCGGAATGAGTTGGTCTCCTTGTCATTATTTTCTGTATTTTTGAATGCCAACCTTAGATGTGACAGGTATTCCGTGTAGTGTATTTTTTTGCACAGTGACTGGGCTGTCGGAAGTTGTATTTTTGTTCCTATGTGCAACGGTTATGACGCATTTTGTTTCTTTTGTTTTTCTTTTATTGGTTCTTGAAGTTGTAGATGAAAGGGGGTATTCTATTCTTCACCCACGTGCCATTAAAATATGGCAATAACCTCACACGCGCAGGAAGAATAAAGTACTCGTGTTCAGGATATTTAAAAAAAAAAAAAAAAAAAAAAAAAAAAAACATCACACTATCCTCCGATGTCATGCTTGGGAGCCGGATGTGCATCCTTCTGAGCATCCTTTGATCCATCTTGCCACTCAAGTCACTTGCACAACTGCATATACTTATATTTTATATTATTTTGTGACATTAGACAGGTTTTAAACCTGATGGACGTCTGGTGAAGTTATTAGCGACAACCTCTAACTGTGGAACCATGTTTGGCACATATTTTATATTATTTTGTGACATTAGACAGGTTTTAAACCTGATGGACGTCTGGTGAAGTTATTTCCGACAACCTCTAACTGTGGAACTATGTTTGGCACATATTTTATATTATTTTGTGACATTAGACAGGTTTTAAACCTGATGGACGTCTGGTGAAGTTATTTCCGACAACCTCTAACTGTGGAACTATGTTTGGCACATATTTTATAAAATAGATTATATATCACCCAGTGGTTAATGTCCCTAATTCATTATGACCAGGAGAGCCTTGGCTTTAATAACTTATATTAATGTAAAATGACTTATGTGACAATACTATTGAAAAGGATGTAATGTAGTATTTCTCCCAATCAAAAAAATAAATAAAAAAGTCCGTCACGCAGGAGCTGCATAACTAAGCACTTTCCTCAGAATTTGGGTAGTGTAGACTGGTTTCCAGAACAATTTGCTTAAAATATCCTACATAAATAAAATAAAAACATGAATAGTTCTCTTTTAATTTTGTAATGAGTAACTGTTCAATTATTATTTTGTAATGAGTAACTGTTCAATTATTAATTTTGTAATTAATTTGCTTCCAGAGTTATGTTTACACATGGTACTTACTACACTACTTAATAAATACAAAAAACTTCATATTTTCGTCTTTTGATCTGACGCAGGAACAGGATACAGTCCCTCTAGTGGGAGATAACGCTCCTTGCGGCGGCCTTGCGAACCTACGTCTGGCAAGCTAATTCTATTGAAATATATTACAAAGTAAACCCCCCTTTCCGATTGACCGATTTAGCTCATTTTCACAACACTTCTTTCCCATGAGTTACCCACGAGGTATACCGCGTTTCGTTACAATACAGCAGAAATTACGACAGGTATGAGTATATTAGTAATTTGGGTCCGGAGTAAACCCAACCTCCTAATGAACAGATTTAGTTTATTTTTACAACACATTTTTACCTGTAGATTACCACTACAAATACCGAGTTTCGTCGAAATATAACAAAAATCACGGCAGGTAGTGGCGAATTGGTATTGTGGGTCCGAAGTAAGCCCCGCCTTCTAATGAACCGATTTAGTTTATTTTTACATCCCACTTTTCTCTTTATATTACCACTACGAATACCAAGTTTCGTAAAAATATAACAAAAATCACGGCTGGTAGTGGCGAATTGGTATTGTGGGTCCGAAGTAACCCCCCCCCCCCCCTTCTAATGAGCCGATTTAGTTTATTTTTACATCTCACTTTCCTAGATACTAATAGAATAGAGTCTAGATTACTACTATGAATACCAAGTTTCGTTGAAATAGAACAAATATTACGGCTGGCATGGTCAAATTAGTGTTTAGGGTTCGGGGTAAACCCCCCCTTCCGGTGGACCGATTTTAGTGGTTAACGAACTCGTTCAATCGTTGCTAATTGAATGCTATATACCAAATTCATGACGAAAAAACAAAAACTCTGGCCGCTATCGTGTTAACATATATATATATATATATATATATATATATATATATATATATATATATATATATACATTTTAACGTGGGTCATTTTCGGTGTCTACTAGGTAGGATCGATAAAGATTTGAAGACATTTTTCAAAAATTCCGTCATGAGTCCAACCTCAATAGCTACTTTCCTTCGGAGGAAAGTGCTAAAACGTCAGACCTTCAGGAAGAAATCTGCATTGGACGTTTCGGCTGCACTTTGGCAGCCTTCTTCAGCACTAGAGAATGCCTAGGGGGGGGGGGGGGGGAGGGAGGAAGACCAAGAAGACATTTAGGTGACCACGGTTGAATGTATGCTTTCCAGAACAATTTGCTTAAAATATCCTGCATAAATAAAATAAAAACATGAATAGTTCTCTTTTAAATTTGTAATGAGTAACTGATCAATTATTAATTTGCTTCCAGAGTTATGTTTACACATAGTACCTACTAAACTACGTAATAAATACAAAAAAAAACTCATATTAACGTATTTTGATCTAACGCAGGAACAGGACACAGTTTCTCTAGATACAAAGCGCTCCTTGCGGCGGCTTTGTGAACCTACGTCTGGCGGGCTTTTCTATTGAAATATATTACAAAGTAAACCCCCGCTTTCCGATTGACCGATTCAGCTCATTTTTACAACACTTCTTTCTCATGAGTTACCCACGACGTATACCGCGTTTCGTTTCAATACAGCAGAAATTACGACCGGTATGAGTATATTAGGAATTTGGGCCCGGAGTAACCCCCCCCCCCCTTCTAATGAACCGATTTAGTTTACTTTTAGAACACATATTTATTTACATGTAGATTACCACTACGAATACCGAGTTTCGTCGAAATATACCAAAAATCACGGCTGGTAGTGTCGAATTGGTATTGTGGGTCCGGAGTAAACCCCCCCCCCTCCTAATGAACCGATTTAGTTTATTTTTACAACACATATTTACCTGTGGATTACCACTACGAATGCCGAGTTTCGTCGAAATATACCAAAAATCACGGCTGGTAGTGGCGAATTGGTATTGTGGGTCCGGAGTAAACCCCCCCCCTCCTAATGAACCGATTTAGGTCATTTTTATATCTCACTTTTCTCTCTATATTACCACTACGAATATCAGGTTTCGTTGAAATATAACAAATATTACGGCTGACATGGTCAAATTAGTGTTTTGGGTACGGGGTAAAACCCCCCTTCCGGTGGACCGACTTTGGTGGTTAACGAACTCGTTCAATCGTTTGCTAATTGAATGCTATATACCAAGTTTCGTGGAGAAAAAACAAAAACTCTGGCCGCTATCGTGTTAACAGACATATATATATATATATATATATATATATATATATATATATATATATATAAATTTTAACGGGGGTCATTTTTGGTGTCTACTAGGTAGGATCGATAAAGATTTGAAGAAATTTTTCAAAAATTCCATTATAAGTGCAACCTCAATAGCTACTTTCCTTCGGAGGAAAGTGCTAAAAGCAATATATCCTATTTTATATATATAATGTCGGTTATGAATCGTCAAACTTCTGGAATATATATACATTTGCCTAGTTATAAGTGTGATCTAATTTTGATGAAGTTCGGCAAAAACGCCTTTTTAAAGGAATTGTCAACTTGGTTAAATAACAGAATCTTCCTACTGAAGCACTATTTTTTTGGCAAACTTATCCACGAAGTGTTCTACGGAGGGGGATTTTATGCAAATTAAGGGATATAGCTTCTGGTTACGTTTGAAAAAGAGGAAGATAAAATAATAACTGTTTCTGTTGTCATATTTCCACATTACACCAAATATTAGCATTATATGGAAAAACTCTAAGACTACACATTTTCTGCTAGATGGAATTTTTTTATCATTTACCACTGGTTCTATGTCTGTGCAAAAGAATTTCCTTGTTTTCCAATTTATCTAATTAATAATCGCTTTTTCTCTATGACGATATGGATCGTCTTCTTTTAGCACTTTCCTCCGAAGGAAAGTAGCTATTGATGTTGGACTCATGACGGAATTTTTGAAAAATTTCTTCAAATCTTTATCGATCCTACCTAGTAGACACCGAAAATGACGCCCGTTAAAATTTATATATATCTATATATATATATATATATATATATATATATATATATATATATATACACATATATATATATATATATATATATATGTGTCTGTTAACACGATAGTGGCCAGAGTTTTTGTTTTTTCGTCACGAAACTTGGTATATAGCATTCAATTAGCAAACGATTGAACGAGTTCGTTAACCACCAAATTCGGTTCACCGGAAGGGGGGGTTTACCCCGAACCCAAAACACTAATTTGACCATTTCAGCCGTAATATTTGTTATATTTCAACGAAACTTGGTATTCGTAGTGGTAATATAGAGAGAAAAGTGAGATATAAAAATGAACTAAATCGGTTCATAAGGAGGGGGGGTTTACTCCGGACCGACAATACCAATTCGCCACTACCAGCCGTGATTTTAGGTATATTTCGACGAAACTCGGTATTCATAGTGGTAATCTACAGGTAAATATGTGTTGTAAAAATAAACTAAATCGGTTCATTAGGAGGGGGGGGTTACTCCAGACCCACAACCAATTCACCACTACCAGCCGTAATTTTTGGTATATTTCAACGAAACTCGGTATTCGTAGTGGTAATCTACAGGTAAATGTGTTTTGTAAAAATAAACTAAATCGGTTCATTAGAAGGGGGGGTTTACTCCTGAACCAAATTCTTAATATACTCATACCGGTCGTTATTTCTGCTGTATTGTAACGAAACGCGGTATACGTCGTGGGTAACTCATGAGAAAGAAGTGTTGTAGAAATGAGCTGAATCGGTCAATCGGAAAGCGGGGGTTTACTTTGTAATATATTTCAATAGAAAAGCCAGCCAGACGTAGGTTCACAAAGGCGCCGCAAGGAGCGCTTTCTACCACTAGAGTGACTGTATCCGGTTCCTGCGTTAGATCAAAATACGATAATATGAGGTTTTTTTGTATTTATTACGTAGTGTAGTAGGTACCATGCGTAAACATAAATCTGGAAGCAAATTAATAATTTATCAGTTACTCATTACAAAATTAAAAGAGAACTATTCATGTTTTTATTTTATTTATGTAGGATATTTTAAGCAAATTGTTCTGGAAAGCAGTCTACACTACCCAAATTCTGAGGAAAGTGCTTAGTTATGCAGCTCCTGCGTGACGGCCTTTGTTATTGAATTTAAGTGGAATGCACTTCTAATAGAGTGATTTTTTATTCATTACACAGGCACAGAAAATAAAAATGTAGTCTTTTCCAAAGACACCATACATATATTATTATGAATTTCGACACTCCGAATCCGAATTCACTCCAGCACGTCAGGTTTAAGGGCATCTGAAGGTCTAATTTTGGATGAAGTTTAAGAAGAAATAACTAGAACTTCCATGGCTGAATTCGAATCCGAGGTCTGCTTCACTCCATCGACGCAAAATTTAGATCATTTCAAGGAGATATATATATTTTGACTATTTTTCAAAAATGAATTATTGACTGAAGATTAAATTGTCCTTGAAATGACGATGGGATGAAACAGACCACGGATTCGAATTCAGCTACCCTCAAAACTTTGGAAGCTCTAGTTATTTCTTCTTAAACGGCTTTATACGAAATTTGACCTTCAAATGCCCGTAAACCTGAAGTGCTGGAGAGAAACGGATTCCAGATCGGATTCAGCGTGTCGAAATACATAAGAATATATGTATGGTGTCTTTGGAAAATACCACTTTTTTTCTTTTTTATGCCTGTGAAATCAACAAATAATGACGGAAAGCTTTGCTGTCGATCATGATTCGCATTCGATCACATTAGTCAGTACCGATCAGAGGAACAAATCAATACCTATACTGATCTTACATGGGACAATATTATTGAGCTCAAAAACACGATGACATCAATAAGTCAAAGTTCGAATCGATCTGTTTTACAAGCACTTTTCTTGAGCAAGCTTCGAACCAGGAACTCGAATAAACTGATATAATCATTTTTTCTCAGCATCAGGCCTTAGAGGTACATGCGCTCCCTACTCATTTTGGTTCGTTTTGGATTCATTTTTCTTTTCCCACTAGGATAGTCTCGAAAGAAATTAAAGCAGTTTGGGAACGGTAAGAGAAAATTTACAAAAATTGTGCTGATTGTACCAAAATAAGTACTCCATAAGACAAAAAATTTGACTCGCAAGAACTGCATTATCCTAGCGCGGTTCCGTTCTTATCCCTAATGTCATTTGGAAAGGTTGAAATAGAAACAGCTATAATTTTGGTTAGGCCATTCATGAAAGAATTTATGACTCTAAATAGATCACGTCTGTAAGGGTACATACCCCTACCTAACAGAAAAAGTCCGACTCGCAGGAACT
Organism: Gonocerus acuteangulatus; assembly: GCA_946811695.1. NCBI lineage: Eukaryota > Metazoa > Arthropoda > Insecta > Hemiptera > Coreidae > Gonocerus > Gonocerus acuteangulatus. Next base: position 33,776,779 of record OX328132.1, on the reverse strand, counting down.
GCGTCATCTTAGCGCGGTTCCGTTGTTATACCTAGGTCTCATTTGGAAAGATTAAAATAGAAACAGTTATTATTTTCGTTCGACCTTTCTTGAAAAGCTTTTATGGCCTTACCTAGATGGGTCGGCCAGCCCGCACAATCCACTTCTAGAGATACTTATCTCACTGTTCAATACATTGAAAAATATCAAAACATTTCACATTTTCTTGTATTCTTCTAGTATAGTACTAATTCTACAAATAAGTCCAATTTAAAACCAAAAACAACGAATTAAAAAGTGAGCTGAATAACTACAAAAACCCATTCAAAAAAACAAAACAAACACATTTGAACAGTTATAATTTTGGTTAGACCTTTCATGAAATAATTTAAGACCTTAAGTAGGCCACGCTTGCAAGGGTGCATACCTCTTCCTGACAGAAAAATTACTCCTAGGCCTTGTCAAGGTTCGCTCTAAAAACACACTGCTTACTCTTTCTTATTTTCTTTTACCATAATACTAATTTTACAGATAAATGCAATTTAAAACAAAAAAAAAATTAAAAGGTGATTTAAACAAAGACAAAACCCCAACACATTTGAAGTTTTAAGCACTTATTTCTCCAAATGACATCACCTAATCGAAAATTGCTTCAGAAAATTTTTTGTAGAGCATTTAGTAAGCGTTCAAATAGTAACCTTCCGCTTGCCAAGATTTCCAATCGTTTTCGAGATATTAAGGAAAATATACGAAGTTCCCAAAACCTTTCATGTCTATAAATAAAAAAATTATTCTAATCCTTCCTTAACTCCAAAAGTAAACAATATTTAAACATCTTTGTTTATATGAATTTCAAACATGCAGAAAATATTTTAACTGAATCCCATGATTCTACGCACACAAACTAGAAACTTGATTCAACAACTATTTTTCCGTTTTTCTCGAAAATACTTAACGCTATCGCCTTCAAAATGGTTTCAATCGTTTTCCTAGGCCAGGAAAACTATGATGTAAGTGAACGATTTTTTTCGCGCGAATTTCACCCCAAAAACCACGTTCCGCTTGACGGATTTTGCTGGTTAACGATCTTGACCTTTCAAATTAGACGAAAGATGTTTATACCAAATTCCATCAATATCGGACATTTTTGAGCATGTAGGAGAGCGAACGAATATATATATATATATATACACATATTTTCTTTATGCTCTTTCGATATGCTCAATATACTAAGTGGATCGGGACACTTTTCAATAAATATAATTATGACTTGTTTTCAGTCTAAGGATGTTATAAAGGCCTCCGCTGCCATCTCTCGGCAATTTGATGAACTGGAGGCTGGATAATGGCCGCCATCTAGTGGCTGGACGCGAGGGAAGGAGGCTGGAGCAAGGACAACAGAGCCATCTCTTGTCAGCATTGAGAACTAAACAAGCTTTCAATCAATACACCGAGTCCTGTGACCTTGGATTTACTGACACAATTCAATCCAGGTCGTCTCCGTGTCTCGCCAATTATTTCTCAATCCAAATATCGACTAAAACCGTTCTTTTAAGTCCATTATACAATACAAAATTTTCAGCCAAGAAAGTCCCATGGGCGTATATAAGGGGGGGGGGCTGAGGGGGCTGCAGCCCCCCCCCCCCCCCCCCGAAATTTTGAGTTGATCGGTAAAAATTTCATAAAATCCTTAAAAATAAATTAAATAAGATCATTTCGCTCATAAAAAATATTCCATTTTGGGTGTAATAGCGTTTTAGTTGGCTAAAACTCTTCCAAGATCTAAATTTTTAGTTTGCATATACCGGAAATGGTCTCAGCCCCCCCCCCCCACCGAAATTTTCCCAGCCCCCTCCGAAATTATTTACTATATACGCCCATGGAAAGTCCCATGGTCTTTCGTTTCAGCATATTCCCGAGGAATGTAGCTGGTGAGGTTGCACCCAAGAAAGAATTTTGAAAAAAATTCATCGATCATATATACTAGGTAATATATACATCCTCTCTCCGGCAATCCTGTAAAAAGACCGTTTTTTAATGCTACCTGTTCATAAACAACACCATGTAAATTTTTTTTTTTTAATTATTGTTGCTCCGACTGCCAGGGTCATTAGTACTATTCAGCACTATTTTATACATTCTTACAATGATAATTAAAAAAAGAACATACACAAGAAATATAAATTCCTTTTTTTGTTTCTCCAATTACATTTTTTATTTGTAGATATATTTACTTTAATTGATTTTTTTCAAGTTATACACTTACAAACATCTCTTAAACTTGAATTGTATTCATAGAATGGGCAATTTCTTACCCTCTTTATTATCTTTTAAAGAGGCCATTTTACTATATTTAAATATATATATATATATATATATATATATATATATATATATATATATATATATATATATACAGATGTGTGAACATATACACAGTGATTCAGGTCTAAGTAGCCAAACTCAAGAAGGTGATTCTAGACATTATTTCCAAAACAAGAATTACACAGGTATTAGTCTTATAATTACATAGATATAAGTAAAACTGGAAACTTTCTTAATTCTGCATTGAATAGTTTCTGAGATATAAGCGATCGAAAATCTGAATTTATAGGACTCACTCACTCATCAAAATTATTAGCCACTTCCCGGAAAGCTAGAGATTTGAAATTTTGGAGAATGATAGACATTAGGGTGTTATTAAAGAAAAAAAATCTAAAATCCTGAAAATTTGTGTTCGACTCTGCTTCCGGGGGGGTGCCAGTTTGGTACTTCTTTCCGAAACCCATCATTCCGTCCGAAACCATCATGTGGGGTATCAAATGAATCGTCTCGGTATGGAGAACCTATATTTGATGTTTTAAGAAACATTTAGACGCATATAGGCTTGGTAAAAATCCTATACCAGCTGACTAGCTGCATGTTTGTTCCTTATGCAAATCCAAATCGTTTGACCGATTTTGACCAAACTTTGGACACAGGTAGGTCTTGATACGGGGAGTGTCATAGGCTAGATCAAAATCGTCTATCAACTGTCTGCCTGTATTTTTGTTCCTTAAAAAAATTACGACCGTTTGACCGATTTTGACTAAACTTGGCAAACGGGTAGGTCTTGATCTGGGGAGTGTCATAGGCTAGGTCAAAATCGTCATTCATCGGTCTGTCTGTTCCTTATACATATCAACACCGTTTGGCTGATTTGGACAAAACTTGGCAAACAGGTCGGTCTTGATCCTGGGAGTTTCATAGGCCTGGTCAAAATCGTCTATCAGCTGTTTCTCTGTATGTTTCTTCCATGTACAAATCCACAGTGCTAGACCGATTTTGATCACGATTGGGAGTGTTATAGATTAGGTCAAAATCAACTAGGACTACCAGTTCGGAGGTCACGGGTTCGAAACTGTCAACCCGAACAGTTACAGATTTGCGTTATTAGATTTTAATATGACTTATTTGGTTTCTAATTTATTTTTGTTCTTCTAGATGCAGCAAGTAGGTGTAGCATGGTACGCCATGTAACAGCTTGTAAAGTTATAAAAAATAAAATACCGACACGATAAAAAGTAGATAGAATAATAAAACATAGTTCACGTCCCGCGTTATTCTCCTTTAGCCAAAAATCGACGGCGCCAACTCAAAATTCACTTACAAAAAGTATTGGAATCCCCCCAAAAAAACTAACGTTGAGAAAAAAATTCCAAGTTTATTGGGCCACGTTTTAGGCTCTTAATACCTTGTCAAGAACCAAATAATACCCTCGCACTTAATTTTGCAATTCCAACTTGGCCAGTTTTCGTTAACTTACATATGACCGTGGCCGCTTTAACTTACATAGAGTTCATACAAACCGACCGTTTTATGTCGTCAAAGAGCTAATAATAATCCTGAATCGTTACCATAGCCTGAATCTTTAAATGCCAGACATTTTATAATAAGTCCGATCGTTATAGTGGTCATTATTTAACGAAAACTGGCCAAGTTGGAATTTCACAAATAAGTGAAGAGGGTATTATTAGGTACCTGACAAGGTATTAAGAGCCTAAAACATGGCCCAATACTATGATATTATAACTTTCATAGGCAAACTGTTTTTGTGAGAAACCTGGAACTTGGCCTTTTTTTAACGTTAGTTTTTTTGAGGGATTGTGTATTTTCTTTCAAACGTTATATACGCACTCATGTTCTTAGCAAAACCATTGCCAATATAATGGACAAGATCTTCTCTAATTGAGTGTGAAAAACTGGCCAGCGGGCCCAAAATTATATGTTTTGTGCTATTTACACGTCCAGTACTCACTATGTTTACATAATGGAGCATATTGTGGACAATACATTGACTGAAAATGCTGAGAAATTGAAAGATTCATTGGTCGACAGTTGTCGCCAGATTTCACGATTAACACTGAAACTGTTTTAACGTTTGAAGGAAAATGCATAAAATAGTAATGTATTATACATTCTTGAAGGGAATGTAATACTCTACAGCCCTATAAACGCCATTTATTTTTTGGGTTTATCGTTAAAGAGTTATCCGGTCAAAAAGAGTGTTTTTCCCCAAAATTACAGACATTCAAGAGCAGATATCTCGAAAAACTTGTTTGAGTAGAACTTTTAGCGAATTTAATCAGCTTTTATTTGTTATAGAATGGTCATGTCCCTAGGACGCATGGTTTCCGAGATATAAGCGAAACCCCGAAAAATGGGACTTTCTAAACGCCCCTCCCCCCGGCTCAAAGACTATGGGTGGGGACTTTTGATATGTTCACCTTCTAACTAGTCCAAACAAAGTTATAAAGTCAAAAAAATGCGTTCCAGGCATTTTCATCTATAGGTGTTTTTGAGCATTCGTTGCCTGGACTAGAAGGCCCACACTAATCAATTGTTACGTTGTAACGCTCCTCAGTGGCGTTACAGCTGGGCCCGCAGGGCCTGCGGTCTGGGGGCCTAATTTATAGGGGCCCCCTACCCAAAATGTTTATGATTTTTTTTTTTTAATTTTCTGTTAATGTCAAATTAACACGTAACGTTTAGTACTACGCGAATCGGGTACTTTGTAGCAGAGTTGGGAAAACGTTAGCGGTCGCTAATATCTAATACCTTCTCGCTAATTTAGCGGTACTGATAAGAGCCTGTGCTAACGATTAGCGCATAGCGACGGCAGAGCGCTAATCGCTAATCTATTTATGAAATTTTTAAATATCGTGATAGCTAACAGCTTTAGCTATAGTTACAACATTTTGTCATCTCAAAGTTCACCTCCCGTCTGCTCTGAGCAAATTCTACCTCACTCGTGTTCCACTTCCGCTTTAATCTAGATGATTTCCGATCACATCAATGTCGATTTCTATTACTTCCGGTCGACTCATACCTATCGCTGGGTAACTCCTTTTCGATCTGGGTCACTTCTGGGCTATTTTCACCAATTCCGATTGCACTTCCGGTCGCTCAAAATGGCTTCCGGGCCACCGCTTGTTCACTTCCGGTCTATCATAAGAGCCCCGAAAGCCCAGGGATGCTTCCGTAAACGACTCAGGGATGAATATCACGTTAACTTCGGTGCATGCCCCAGGGGGCATGCACCGCTTATAACTTTAGGTAAAACTGAAGTTAAGCGTCCTCAAAACCGATTTCTTTCAAATTTTGTACAATAACGTATTTTGATGCACTAAACCCGAATCCGTTAAAAAAAAAGTTCGCTTTCAACTAGGAAAGAAGTTATTAAGTACTAACGTTCACTGTTAGGAAGGTTATAAAAGTAGCCGTAAACAGCGTATTTGTAAACTTGTAAGTTATTTATTCACAACCATTTTTTTTTAAATAATGAAACACTCTTCACATTTCTTCATTCGTTCATGAAAAGTATTATATAACAGAAATCCCTAAATAATAAGGCTAATGCCTTTATAATTATTAGTTCGTTCTAATTCGCGCCTCCTAAACTTCAATTGTCAACATACTCTTATTTTATTAAAAAAATAGCAATGAAGTTGCACGAATTTATTATTCTCTTCAAACGTGCTCTTAAATATGAAAAACGCTTAAAGGCATTTTTCTCTGCGATTGAGGATTTGTGTCCACCGAACATCGCGTCTCAAGAAGAAGAAAAAAGCTAAGAAGGATGTCTAGGAAGATAAGAAGAATGTCTAGGACGACTTTAAGGCATACATGCTATGCGTTTCCTCTCGCTGCGCTCGCTCAAGATGATATCAAAACCCAGGGGTAAGGATGCCCTTAAAATTGACAATATTTTTGAATAAATGGTTTAAGAACATTTCAAATGGGAGTTCTCTGTTTCCCAATGTTACATATCTGCGTCTTTACAAATACGCTGTTTACGGCTAATTTTATAACCTTCCTAACAGTGAACGTTAGTGCTTAATAACTTCTTTCCTAGTTGAAAGCGAACTTTTTTTTTTAACGGATTCGTGTTTAGTGCATCAAAATACGTTATTGCACAAAATTTGAAAGAAATCGGTTTTGAGGACGCTTAACTTCAGTTTTACGTGATATTCATCCCTGAGTCGTTTACTGAAGCATCACTGGGCTTTCAGGGCTCTTATGATAGACCGGAAGTGAACAAGCGGTAGCCCGGAACCCATTTTGAGCGACCGGAAGAGTTATCGCAATTGTTGAAAATAGCCCAGAAGTGACCCAGATCGAAAAGGAGTTACCCAGCGATAGGCATGAGTCGACCAGAAGTAATATAAATCGACATTGATGTGATCGGAAATCATCTAGATTAAAGCGGAAGTGGAACACGAGTGAGGTAGAATTTGCTCAGAGCAGACGGGAAGTATAGCTAAAGCTGTTAGCTATCACGATATTTAAACATTTCATAAATAAATTAGCGATTAGCGCTCTGCCGTCGCTATGCGCTAATCGTTAGTGCAGGCTCTTATTAGTACCGCTAAATTAGCGAGAAGGTATTAGATATTAGCGACCGCTAACGTTTGCCCAACTCTGCTTTGTAGTATTATGATCAGCATAACCTAGTCTACACCACCATTACCACATATGTAGTTAACTGCTGGTCGTGGAGTTGACAACTGCATTACAGTCTACACTGCACTGCGTAGTTGTTTTTAAAAATGTGGAATCTTTTGGTACTTTAAATTTTATAGTCTGTCAAATTACGTTCAGATTTGAAGGTATGATAAATGTTTCAAGAATATTCACTGTTTTTGCTCCAGACTTCCTTTTGTCAGCATCAGATGCAGATTTAGAGTTGAGGGCATCTGAACTTGTCGTAGAATACAGAGATGAACCTACTTCGGACTTTCCTAGTGAAATTTTTAAGTTATAGAAAAGCCTTCAAACCCGAAATCAAGACAAAGAAGTCGCTGAAGGAAATATTCATCTTTTTGTTTATTGATAACTACTCAATGGCTTCTAATATACCAGACGTCTCCACTGTATACTTATTGTTTTTCACACTTCCTGTCACTGTGGCTTCAGCAGAGAGATCTTTCTTTAAATTTAAACTGATAAAAAATTATCTGCGAAGCACAGTGTCTCAAGAGAGACTTAGCGGACTAAGTATTTTAAGTGTAGAAAGTGATAGACTCTTTTGAAGCCCAAAATGCTGTCAGGCAAAAACATATTAAATTAATGTACCTACTTGTTATGTTTTCTATTTGTTTGTATTAATTTAATTTAAGTTAAGTTGTGTTGGTAAATTTATTGTTTTTAAAAAAGAACTTGATTAAGTATATGTTATTTTTAGCGCGGTTCCTCCCTCCCTTCATAGGGAGGAACCCCGCTTATAAGGTTGATCTCATGAAACAATCCGGAAGTTCCGACTAGAAAATTTTGCGTTTCAGAACCCCTAGAGACTTAAAATGACGGTGGTTCAAATTTGTGTGTGTGTATATATATATATATATATATATATATATATATATATATATATATATATATATATATATATTTGTCAGTTCGCTCTCTACATCCCAGACGAATGGTCCGATTTTGATGACATTTGGTACAAAAATCTTTCGTCTAATTTGAAAGGTCAAATTCGTTAACCAGCAGAATCCGCCCCCCGAAACGTGGTTTTTGGAGCGAATGTCGCGCGAAAAAAATCGTTCCGCTTACTTCATATGCTTGCAAGTACTCGTTTTATAGGCTTCTGGGCCTGGGAAAACGAATGAATCCATTTTTAAGGCGATAGCTTTAACCGTTTTCGAGAAAATTGGAAAAATAGTTGTTCAATAACGTTTTTGGTTTGGGTACTTGAAATCATGGGATTCAGTTGAAACATTTTCTGCATGCTCGAATTTCATCAAAACTAATATGTTGAAATTTTGGTTACGTTTGGAGATAAGGAAGGGTTAGAATAAAATATTTTATTAACAGACATGAAAAGTTTTGGGAACTTCGTATACTTTCATTAATATCTCGAAAACGGTTAGGAAATCGTGGAAAGTGAAATGTAACAGTTCAAAAGCTTACTAAATTCTCTACAAAAAATGTTTTAAAGAAATTTTTGATGGGATGGTCATATTAGGGGAAATAAGTGCTTAAAACTTAGTTAGTTAGTTTCGTTTATTTAAACGGATCTATTTGTGTGTTTCCCGCAGTTTTTTTTTTTTCACTGCTCGTTATTTTTGTAATTGCGTATAGTAGTCAAATGTATTTGTCCATATAACAGGATACTTATAATTAGAAACAATATTTTGGTTTTACGGAATCTTGGGATTCTCAGATGCCGTATGAATATCTATTAAGCCCCCTTCGTATATTTTCCTTAATATCTCGAAAACGGTTGAGAATCTTGGTAAACGGAAGATTACCATTAGAAAGCTTACTAAATGCTCTACAAAAAAGGTTCTGAAGAAAGTTTTGATTAGGCGATGTCAATCGGAGAAATAAGTGCTTAAAACTTTAAAGTAATTGATTTCGCTTATTCGAACTGTTCTTTTTGTCTCTTTTTATTCCTTGTTATTTTTTAATTGCTTATAGTTAGATAATGTATTTGAAAATAAAACAGGTTTAGTAAAATAACAAAAACAATTTAATGTTAGAAATATGGATTTCCAAGATATAGCTTTTCATCTGCCTAGCGGGGGCCTTTCCAGGGTTGGCCGACCCATCCAGGTAACATCATAAATCAAGACCTTTCAAGAAATGTGGAACCAAAATAATAACTGTTTCTATTCTAATCATTCCAAATGAGACTAGGCATAAGAACGGAACCGCGCTAAGATGATGCAGTTCCTGCGAGTCGGACTTTTTTACATATTTATCGTTGTTTTCAAGCTGTCAGTTTATTTGAGTGTATTAATTGAGCAATTTTTTAAAGAGTACGTTATTATACTTTGTTCAATAAACGTATTGTTTTTAATGTTCCTTATTTGTAGTTCTTTGTTTTATTTGTAAAGCACTCATTTAAATTAAAAATAACATTTTTCCATATTTTGATTTTTCAATATTTTATCAAATAACAAAAATTGCATTTTTATTGTTTTACATTACTTTCCTTCTATCGTTGTAATGAGCTTGTTTGAATTTTTTTTTCAATATTATCGTTTTCTTAAGAAAAAATAATGCCGTCAACAAACTGGCTAATATGAGTGATTAATTTATAAAAAACATCAAGCATCAATAATCTACATGTTAGTATAATGTCTCTTATGTGGAAAATAAAATGATTAACAGGGTTCAGAAAAGTGGCTAGCGAGTTGCGAGTTTGGTTATGTGGACGAAGAGATGGTTTTATGTGCTGTGAGGAGTGTGACCTTAAGTACGGGGAGGGGGCCCTAAAATCAGTTTTGCGGGAGAAACGTAAAAAAAAACCGTTACGCCACTGACGCTCATTGTTTATTTCATATGTTGATTCAATCTCTCAATAAGTTTAATTTTTTTTTTTTATTTAATTATTCTGCCTCTACTGGGTCATTGGCAGTTCGGTCTTTACCTTATTTATTTCTCATATGTTTCAAGTATGCGCAATAATGGGCCGGGTGAATAAAAACTAGTAGGACGAGTATTTACTTACAAGTAAAGTGTGACAAGTATTTATAGGGCGAGTAAACCGATGTGAATAAAGCGAACAGTTTACTCGTGACCGTTTACTACCGTTTACTTGCCATTTCGAGAGTATACTTGCAAGTATTTACTGGCGAGTCAAACGAGTTCACTAGATGATGATAATTTATTTTATTTTTATTATCAAGACTCTCATAACGCAGATGATTCGCTTGATAATTACAAATGTGTTCTTATAATTAAACAGTTGTTACAATTTCTTATTGATATTTCATATAAAGTAAAAACATTAATTAACAATAAAAGTATTTTACAAATTATTATAACAGTTATAAGTATGCACACTATTATATATATATATATATATATATATATATATATATATATATATATGCACACATTATATACATGTATATATATTAAAACATTATTATATACATTGCTTTTATACACTATGTGTAATTCATGTTATACACATGTACATACATACGTATTCATACACTCACGCATATAAATCACGATTAAGTGAAAATAAAATTAATTTAAAATAACAAATAATTATAATGAAGATTATCTACATTTTATACTATCATCTACTTTTCTGTTTTAACTTCTTGCCAACTCACTCATATCCTTTTTTCTGAGTAGTCAGCAGTTGTGCCTGATTTTGTTTGTCATTTTGCAGCTATGAATGAAAGCGATGCGATTACTGGTCATGACAGTAGGGCTATTATTGTAGCGTTATTGAAAGTCTGTAGTGTATTAAATAAACCAATGCTGCCGAAAATTACATCGGCTAAAGAAATGGCATGGGCATGTTTAGCCGATCAGTTTTTGATACCCTACACCACTTTGATATCCTGAATCACAGACATATCTGAGAAAAAGTTTTTTCTTGCCGCAAACAATCCACCTCGAGCTTAGGTGTTTTTATTGAGAAAGTAGCTTCTAATAAAATTGACACTTTTGCTCTCGAACCGTACTAGTCTCTTGTTAGATAGATCTAGACTTATATTTCACCGGTTTCTGTAATGTTTGACACCACGCAGCACAGTGGGACGGAATGCCTAAAATGCGGCCAAAAGTCGAAAAAAAGGTTTCGATTTTTGATCAATTTGTAATCACAGGCCCTAATAATCACAAAACAGTCAGTTTAAGATCAATGATTAAATTTTTATTACATTTTTACGAAGTGTTTTCGTATATCACGACGCCATATTGCATTCCGCCATTTTGATTTTTGATAAATTTTTAATCATAGACCCTAATAATCACAAAAAAGTAAGTTTACGGTCAATGGATAAATTATTATTTAATTTTTAGCGACTTTTTTTCGTATAGCACGTCGCCATATTGCATTCAGCGATTTTGATTTTTTTTCATTTTCGATAATCACAGACCCTAATAACCACAAAACAATAATTTTTAGTCCAATTGCTAATTTTTTTCATTTTGTTCACGTTTTTTCGTATAAAAAGACGCCATTTTGATTTTTTTTTTTAATTCTGATAACGAATTCGTAATCAGCGACCCCAAAAACCCCTGAATACGTAATTGTAGATCGTTTCCTTAACTATGCAGCCACCTCGAAACGGGTGGCATAATTAATTATCTAAAATTATGGGCATAATTTTATTTATAAATAAAAATTCGAATTTATTCGTACTTCATATATTTGTGAATACGAATATGAATAAATTCGTACTTCATATTTTTGTGAATACGAGTATAAATAAATTCGTATTCATAAGTGTGAAAACGAATTTATTTTTATTCACATATATTAAATATAAAAATACAAATAAAATGTTATTCGCAAATTTTCCTGCGAATAAAAATAAATTCACAGAAAAAATTGTAAATAATCAAAAAAAATGTGAATATTTACAAAAAATCAAGTGATTACAAAAAAAATCACATTAAAATATACGAATACAATTTATTCACATTATAATTTGTATATATAACACCCTCAATAACTTTCGCAATATCATCTTAATACGAATAAATTCATAATTTATTTGCGAATTTTATTGTGAATAAATTTGTATTCACAAATTATAATGTGAATAAATTTGTATTCGTATATTTTAATGTGATTGTTTTTTGTAATCACTTGATTTTTTGTAAATATTCACATTTTTTGTGATTATTTACAATTTTTTCTGTGAATTTATTTGTATTCGCAGGGAAATTTGCGAATAAAATTTTATTTGGATTTTTATATTTAATACATGTGAATAAAAATAAATTCGTATTCACACTTGAAAAACTCACCCAAAAGCACTACGGAAAACTCCCAACAATAGAAGGAGCCGCCTACTTTCAGCTATGAGAGAGGATTGAAACACGTCTAAAGCCAAGATGACATCTAGACTTCTTTCATTTGCAATAATTTTTTTAAATTCATTCTCAGTTTATTTTTATTTATTTATTTATTCCTATTTTTATTTTGTTTTTTATATTTATTTTATTAATGTATATTTTTTTTCTCCCTTAACCATTTGTAAATAATACTTTTATGTACTGGTTCAAATAAATATTGATTGATTCCTGGGGATGAGAATGTCTCCCTGCTACCAATTTTTTCATGTGTAGTGATCGGATTGGGATCTGCTATCACATTCACAAATAAGTATGGCATTTTAGTGTTGCCTGATTGCTGGCCTAGTAACATGACAATAACTTTTACATCTCCACAAACCTGCCACTTATGTTCTATATTTTAGTTTTTATAGAAGTAATTTTAAGTTATGGTATGTTTCGTAAAGCTAAATTTGCAAGGATTGGGCGTAAAATAAGGCATATATTGTTGTCTGTTACACTGCTACATTGTTATATTGTTGTGAAACACATTAATTTCAACAATGTTAGCAGTATTATTTCTTCGTTGTCTGGTTTATTTTCAGTTCCATATGCACAGAACTACATTACAAATTTTTAGGTATAACTACTAATTGAGCAAAAATAGTGCGTAATAGAAAAAAAAAAAAAAAAAAAAAAAAAAAAAAAAAAAAAAAAAAAAAAAAAAAGATTACAGGTTTCGAATCAGCACATCAAATTTAGTAAAGTAAGACCTATTTTGGAGGAAACCCCAGAATCATGCATATCAGTGTTTTTATTTATCCATCAAACACCGAATTCTCAATGGATTTATTTCAACAATTATTTATATTTATTACCTGGATAGAAGAGCACGAATTAAGTATGCACTTTATTATTATTTACAATCCTTTTGTCTATCTCTTGTTCCTACACATTCATAATGGCACCTAGTTTAGAAATTCAATTAAATACCTTATAGTTGAAAGGGACCGAATATTTGCTCGAAAGCAAACGCCATATGATCTAATCAAAAAATTACCAGATAAGAAACATTTATATTTTATAATGACCCAATCTTCTTCAATCCAATATTTTTCAGGCGGAAGGTCAATAAAAGAGAATTAACAAAGTTATTTCTACTTGCTCTACATGTTTCACACCTCAGGTGCCTCTTCAGGAGCCAAAAAACTCGATAAACTAAAACTTACAGCCTAATTGTATTAAGGCGAACCTTCCTGTACAATGGCCACGTCCAATATTCAGTACAAATAAAATGAATTGACTTTATTAATTCTCTTTTAATGACCTTCCGCCTGAAAAATATCAGATAAGAAAGATGCTTTTTCTTTCATCCAGATGCTTTTTTTTCCATCCTGACACCTGGAGTCTAGACGCCAAGTCAGCACCTTCTCAGGAGCTCCTGTCAACTCTAGTATATAAGATCCCCTCCTTTCCCAAGATGATCATTATCCTACCGTCTTTATGTGGGTATTGTTCTAATCATCTCTGTATCACCAGATTTATGTTCTTACTGTTCTAAATGTTCAAAGTTTTGTAAATGTAAATTTCGAAAATAAAGTTGTTTTAAAGTCTACCGTGCGTTGTAAGATCTATCTGGCGCCCGAATAACAGGGACCGGTGCTGTGAACAATTTTTTTTTTTGCATTCTTCAAAGCCTCCACGAAGGACACAGGAAGACATCTCTATCTTCAAGATCCAGTTAGGAGAAGCCGGAACACCACTATTTTTCGCAGGAGTATCTCAATACTCAGCCTACCGTTCCAGAACCAACAAATCTGATTACACTGTTCTGCACGAAAATCCTCCTTCAAACCAAAACATGCTTTCTTACTGTTTTCAAATGTGCTGAACACGAATTTGAAGTCAGATTCTGTCTATCACGCACAGTTTCTTGAGAAATTCTAGTTTTTTATCCAAAATGTTAGTTTTTTGTAAATTTGACGATTTTTTTTTGGCATCAAAACATAGTGAAAAAAATTCAAAAGCCCGATGATTTTGAGCGCAATGAAGGATATTTGAACGAAAAAAAATTTGATGGGAATATTACAAGTGGTTGAAGAAATATGGCTAAAAGTGTTTTTTTCAGTTTTTGATCTTGAGTCAGGGATTTGGTCTCTACCTGGATCTTTAGGGGAATGACCTTCCTTTCTCTTTTATGGTGGTATCCTTTTCATTCAAATCCTTACCTGCCCCCCATTCACCCTTAATACCCCAACTCCCCCCCCCTCAAACTCAGCCCCTCTCTTGTCACTGTTTTCTTCTAGGATTTGATCAGTACTCTCGAGGCTTTCGCTAAACGCACTTATTTGGATATTCAGTTGTGCTATCATTGTTCTGGGAACAGTTCACTTTTTCTCTGTAATGTCACGACAGTGTATAAATAAGCCTGATTCCTTTTGCTATGTTTGTGGTGAAGTCACATTCAAGTCCACTCAGAAACCTCTGACTCCGCTGGTGAAGAAGGCGTACGAGTTATACTTTGGATGTAAAGTAAGTGATCAGGACAAATCCTGGGCTCCTAAAATATGCTGTAGTTCATGCTCACGTTCCCTGACTGGTTGGCTAAATGGGACACATAAGTCAATGCCATTTGCAGTTGCCATGATATGGCGAGAACCTACAAATCACGTGACCGATTGCTATTTTTGCATGACCACAATCACAGGTTTCTCGTTCAAGAGCAAAAAGAAAATTGTTTATCCCAACATCCCCTCTGCCATGAGACCAGCTCCACATGATGCCTCCATGCCCATCCCACCAAATCCGAGTAAGTTCCGTCTTAGTTCTGAGGAGTGCAGCGATTCTGAAAGCGTTTCACCTCAACCTGGAACCAGTCAACAAGAAGAAATTTCAAGTTCGTCCAGCCCCTCTGAAACTCAGCCACAGCTCATAAATCAGAGGCGATTGAATGATCTTGTTCGTGATTTAGATCTCCCAAAATCAATAGCTCAGCTGCTTGGGTCAAGGTTGCAACAATGGAATCTCTTGGAAGGAGGCGCGAATATATCTTTCTTCAGAAAACGGGAATCAGGAGTTCTATGCTTTTTCTCGATGGAAGAAAATCTTGTATTTTGCAATGATGTATTTCATTTGCTCCAGGAACTTGATCTGCCAACCAATCCAGAGGAATGGAGACTATTCATTGACAGCTCCAAGTTTAGTTTAAAAGGAGTACTCCTTCATAATGGAAACAAACATCCATCTATCCCAGTAGCTCATTCGGTCCTACATGAAAGAAAATTATACAAAAAATCAAGTACCATGAGTACAAATGGCGCATTTGTGCAGATCTTAAAGTGGTAGCCATGCTTACAGGACTCCAAGGAGGTTACACTAAATTTTGTTGTTTTTTGTGCGAGTGGAAAAAGAGGAGACCATTATGTCGTAAAAAAATGGCCAGAGCGTAAGGAAAAAGTAGGTGAAAAAACATTACCAATCCTCCATTAGTGGACAAAAACCAAATAATTTTACCCCCACTCCACATAAAATTGGGGCTAATGAAAAACTTCGTATAAGCGATGGACAAGGAAGGAGAAGGTTTCATGTACTTAAAACAAAAATTTCCGCATCTCAGCGATGCTAAGATAAAGGAGGGAATTTTCGTAGGACCCCAAATTCGACATCTCCTCAAGGACCACAGTTTTGCAGCAAAGTTAAACACTACTGAGAAAAAGGCTTGGATTGCTTTTCGAGAGATATATGCTAAGTTTTTGGGAAACGAAAAATCTAGAGACTACCGAAAAATAGTCCAAGAACTGCTTACTTCATATAAAACATTGGGATGCAATATGTCCTTAAAAATACATTTCCTGCATAGTCACCTAGACTTTATTTGGGTGCAGTTTCGGAAGAACATGGAGAACGATTCCACCAAGACATATCCAGAATGGAAAAAAGATATACTGGCAAATGGAATGAGAAGATGCTGGCGGATTACTGCTGGACACTGCAGCGGGAGACAGAGGAGGAAGAGTCCAAAAGAAAAAAAAATACTCATTGACGATGTGTGTATATTTTTTGAGTTGTGTCATATCTAGTATTATACCTGATAGCATGCAGGATTCAATTAATTATATTTTACCGTTGAAAAAGAAAAAAAAAATCTGTTATAATAAAGACAATAATTTTCAAGTACAATTTTTCCTTTTTTCCAAGTTTCTCTCAAAATCAGAGGGTGATAGAATTTTTCTGAGTTCAGATTCAGACTCAGCACACCTGAAAACATGAAAAACAGGCAAAATTGTTCAAGGGAGGGGAGAAAAGTTTTTTTTTGCAGAACAGTGTTATCTTCGCAGCGCACGGGGGACGGACGACTTAAGGACATCATCAGGACAGCGTCAGGGAACTTCAGAAACGTAAGAGTTACTTGGCTTGACAAATTTAAAATATTTTTATTTACTATTTTTACTTGTATACAATTTTTCTTCACTTACACCTTTGGTAAAGGGATTGTTTTATTATATTATATTATCATTTAGTTAGAGTATTTCCACTCTTAGGGAACGACTTGACCAGCACAGGAAAATTGACATAACCGACAAAATGACTACTTACGCCCTCACCAAAGAAGACTATGACCATATTCCCACATACAACGGTAGCCCCGAAGACTCAATCTATTTCACGGAATCCGTTAAGGCAGTTTATACCAGCACATATCAGGCGAATAACACCTTAGCTGAACACAATCACATACGTCTGTTAGAAAAAATTAAGGCACGACTCACTGGCAACGCAAGACACTGCCTACTCACAAAAACTTTTGTCAATGTACCTGACTTAATAGCGTACCTAAAAAAAAGCTTTCGTGACTCGAGAACTATCGAAAAGCTGTCTACAGAACTGTTCAACATTCGGCCCTACTACAAGGAACACCCCATACAGTACA
Source organism: Gonocerus acuteangulatus (assembly GCA_946811695.1). Lineage (NCBI taxonomy): Eukaryota > Metazoa > Arthropoda > Insecta > Hemiptera > Coreidae > Gonocerus > Gonocerus acuteangulatus. The sequence continues at coordinate 33,759,579 of OX328132.1, read as the reverse complement.
TTGACAGAGTCGCTTGTAAACGAGCACTCATATACTCCCGACTACAAATGGAAGAAAAGGTTGATGTGCCCGCTTACCTTGCATACAAAGACGCGGAAATACGCGTAACGGACTTATACCCACACATTTGTGACTACTTAAAACACATTAAATTAGACACTCTTGACGATGTTCGGAACACCCTGCTAAATGAAGCCTCACACATAGTTGAGCGACTATATTGCTCACACAGGACAAACTTTCGACAAAATACTCCAAACAAATCGCAGCGATACCCCCCGCGACGGGAAGATTTTCATAGGGAACGCCCTGCTCATACATACGACATACGACATCACGCACACCCCCCAGAACAGAGGTAATTTCATTGGAAACCACCCCAATGGGACAGACCTCACTACTCGGCTACACCTACCGCCCCACATAACAGAGACTGGGACGCTGAAAAACAAGAACATTTTTTTAAAAAAGCTCCCTCACCACCACGTCATGAGTCACAAAATACAGTGTCCATGCGTACCATTAGGTCTAACACACAACCTCTAAACCAGAGATGGGCATAATTTTATTTATAAATAAAAATACGAATTTATTCGTACTTCATATATTTGTGAATATGAATAAATTCGTACTTCACATATTTGTGAATACGAATATAAATAAATTTGTATTCATGAGTGTGAATACGAATTTATTTTTATTCACATATATTAAATATAAAAATCCAAATAAAATTGTATTCGCAAATTTTCCTGCGAATTACGAAAGTTATTGAGGGTGATTTTTTTTTTTTTTTTTTTTTTTTTTTTTTTTTTTTTTTTTTTTTTTTTTTTTTTTTTTTTTTTTTTTTTTTATGCGTTTAACATCTAGGTTATTAGCGCCTAGATTTTTTTTTACCCCGAGTCCGCCGCAGAACCACCAGCCATGCTGCAGGGACATAGTTTGTTATCTGTACCTCCATTAAAAAAAAAACATAAAACATGGCCCAATACTATGATATTATAACTTTCATAGGCAAACTGTTTTTGTGAGAGACCTGGAACTTGGCCTTTTTTTTTAACGTTAGTTTTTTTGAGGGATTGTGTATTTTCTTTCAAACGTTATATACGCACTCATGTTCTTAGCAAAACCATTGCCAATATAATGGACAAGATCTTCTCTAATTGAGTGTGGAAAACTGGCCAGCGGGCCCAAAATTATATGTTTTGTGCTATTTACACGTCCAGTACTCACTATGTTTACATAATGGAGCATATTGTGGACAATACATTGACTGAAAATGCTGAGAAATTGAAAGATTCATTGGTCGACAGTTGTCGCCAGATTTCACGATTAACACTGAAACTGTTTTAACGTTTGAAGGAAAATGCATAAAATAGTAATGTATTACACATTCTTGAAGGGAATGTAATGCTCTACAGCCCTAAATAATCACAAAAATGTGAATATTTACAAAAAATCAAGTGATTACAAAAAAAATCACATTAAAATATACGAATACAATTTATTCACATTATAATTTGTATATATAACACCCTCAATAACTTTCGTAATATCATCTTAATACGAATAAATTCATAATTTATTTGTGAATTTTATTGTGAATAAATTTTCATTAACAAATTATAATGTGAATAAATTTGTATTCGTATATTTTAATGTGATTTTTTTGTAATCACTTGATTTTTTGTAAATATTCACATTTTTTGTGATTGTTTACAATTTTTTCTGTGAATTTATTTTTATTCGCAGGAAAATTTGCGAATAAAATTTTATTTGTATTTTTATATTTAATATATGTGAATGAAAATAAATTCGTATTCACACTTATGAATACGAATTTATTTATATTCGTATTCACAAATATATGAAGTACGAATTTATTCATATTCGTATTCACAAATGTATGAAGTACGAATAAATTCGTATTTTTATTTATAAATAAAATTATGCCCATCTCTGCTCTAAACCACAAGTAGAGATGACAGAATCTCACGGTTGGAAAATAATCTGACTTAATCTGACCAAGAGCAAATTTCAAAATGAAACGATGGCACTTTTTGATGGACAGGTCATTATTAAAAATAATAAGATATATAATATAAATGCAGAATTAATTAATGATAATAATAATGATAAGCATAGAAAATTAATTCATGATAATCGTAATTTTGTTACGATGTTGTATTGTTGTTGTCGCATGATGTTAATGAAAAAACAGTAAAAAATCATGACACTGAAAAAAATATAATTGACAATAATGATGATAATATTAATACAGAGATTTCTTCATGTAATAATAAAATAAAAGAACAAAGCATAGCATACGTAACACACATGACACGAAACGAGGTAGCATTAGCCTTACGGACTGACCATTTGGATAATACAAGAAAGGAAAAACTAATTGATTTAATATCAAAATATCCTAAGGTTGTTAAAAGTAACAATGAACCACTACCTCCCACAACACTATTAAAACATAAAATTATTACTAGAACAGACAAACCTATTTACGCACCAAATTACAGGTACCCAGCAAATTTCAAAGAGGACGTTGACATCGAAATTGAAAAACTTTTAAAAAACGGGATAGTGCGCGAAAGCAATTCCCCATATAACGCTCCTCTATGGATTGTCCCAAAGAAAATGGACGCCAGCGGGACCAGGAAAGTTCGTCTAGTTGTAGATTATAGAAAATTGAACGCCGACACGATTCCTGACAAGTATCCTCTTCCTAACATAGAAGATATCCTTAATCAATTAAAAGGATCAAAATGTTTCACCACTATCGATCTAGCTAGTGGGTTTCATCAAATCACACTAGATGAAGAGTCACTACCCAAAACTGCATTTAGTACGGACAAACTACATCTAGAATTCGTCCGTATGCCCTTCGGTATTTTCAACGGACCCCCAACATTTCAAAAAGTAGCGAATGCCGCCATTTCAAATTTACCAAATTGTGCAGTATATATAGACGACATTATTATTTTCTCGGAGACCGAAGACAAACATTTCAAACATATCGAAAACGTTTTGGAGCGCCTATCTAGGTATAATTTAACAATTCAGTGGGACAAGACCGAATTTTTCCAGAAAGAATTAGGATTTTTAGGACATATTGTAACAAGAGACGGACTTAAACCAAATCCTGACAAAATCAAAGCAATTTTAGATTTTCCCCTACCAAAAACAGACAAAGAAATCAGACAATTCTTGGGACTTTCGGGATTCTACAGGAAATTCATAAGAGGATATGCAGACATTTCAAAACCGTTGACTCAAGCATTAAAAAGTAAAGAACGTATCATTCCCAGTTCATATGACAGTAACGTTCAACAAACAAAGGAAATGATAACTAACGCACCAATTTTATCTTACCCCGACTTTCAAATGCCCTTTACTTTAACAACTGACGCCAGCAATTATGCTCTTGGAGCGGTGTTGTCCCAACTCTCGGAAGGGAGGGACCATCCAATTGCATTTGCTTCACGTACACTGACACCGACGGAACAAAAATACTCCACAATAGAGAAAGAATTGTTAGCCGTGGTTTGGGCCTGCACCCATTTCAAACCTTATCTCTATGGGAAACAGTTCACTCTACATACGGACCACAAACCCCTAACATGGATATTCACCATGAAAAACACCAACAACAGACTTATGAAATGGATTTTCCAACTATCCGACTTCGAATTTACTGTCAAACATATCGAAGGGAAGATTAATGTAGTGACGCCTTGTCTCGAAAGAAGGGAAACACGTGTATGGCAATCGAGTCCGATATAGAAGACATTTTAAATGAACCTTCCACATCCCAGGTCAATATTGAACCTGACTATGATGACTTACTTGACCAACTTCAACAAGCTAGGAACGTAGCAGAGGCGGAAACAGACTTAGAAACCGTACACTCTCAAGAATCCTCCAACCAACAGGTATGGATTGTTGATGACCCCATGAAACTGGTAAACATAGAGAAATACCAAATATTTATAGACCGTGGTGGTAAAAATATAAGACATACTAAACCTTTTAATAAAACTCGTTACGAAATTGAGACAGTGTATCCATTTCAATCAGATTTAGACATTATACTTGAGGAAATACTCAAACCAAATACAACCTTCAAAAAGAAATGTCTTGACATATTGACTAACGAAGAGCAACAGGAACTTATTTCGGATTATCATATTAGTAAGTCCTATCATAGGGGAGGGATCGAAACTTACAATCGCCTCAAACGACATTATTACTTCCCACGCATGAAGGATATAATAATGGATTATGTGAATAAGTGTCCTACATGTAGGAAGACTAAGTACGACCGGAGACCGGTCAAAACAAAGTATTGTATAACTTACACGCCTGATAAGCCCTTTGAGGAATTAATGATAGACACACTTCATTATCAGTCCAAATATGTAATTACAATACATGACACTTTTTCAAAACGACTATTCACTAGACTTGTCAATCAATGTAATGCAATTAACGTTTTACGTACACTGGAACAATATTTAGAAAATTTCCCTAAACCTAAATTAAAACGGATAAACAATGGCAAGGAATATGACAATAATTTAATATTAAACTTTTTAGAATCTCTAAATATCGAATGCCATCTAACCACCCCTATGCACCCTAACTCTTTAGCATTGGCTAATCGAACTCATTCAACATTTATTGAACTTTTACGCGCCATAAAAGACGAAGAAGCATCCGTTAGTTTGGACAGGCAAGTCCGCATGGCCACTTTAACATTTAACAATACCTTAAACCAACATTTAAAACTATACCCTAACGAAATTACATATGGAACCACTGACAGCCTTGAAACAACCAATACTATTACTGAGAAACTAGTTGAGCAATACCACAATAGACTCCAAATTGTACACAAACTTGCTCATGAACAAATTACTAAAGAAAAGGAACAGAGAACAAACAGACAGGGAAGACCCCATTGACTGTAACGAGTAACCACTTTACACAAAAGCCAACACGCGGACAAAGAATCAAAATCCCTATAAAGTATCAGTGCTGTGTAAAGATAAAAACAGGACATATCGGGTTCACAAAGACAACATTCAGCGAAAAAGGAAAGAATATCATCCAACATCTAGTGATCCCGTATCTGTTTCAGATGTCAACCCAGACATTCCTGACCCTCATTTTCATGACTCAGACAGCTCACGGACTCAAGGTGACTGATCTCAGCAAAACACCAGGGATAACCCATATCCAGTTACCTCCAGCTCATACTATCACTAACTACTACTCTATTACATTCTACATTGACTATCACCGCTACTATACAGAACTTCTCAGGCTTGAAGACAATTTGTACAGATTTTCAGGATTAGAAATGTATAAGACTACATATAACCTTTTACAACTAATTAAATCACAATTTTCCCTTCTTGACACACCTTCATTATTTAACAGTAGACATAAACGTGGTATAATTAATGGATTAGGTAAAGCAATTAATTGGCTCAGAGGCAACATGGATGCCGACGATAAAGACCATTATGATAACGTTATAAGGACACTCGAAAGGAATAATTATCAGCTTGAGCATAATATTAAATTTCAAGCTAAGTCCGACAAAGCACTCATTAGGACTTTCCATAAAGGCATATCAATACTAAACTCAAACACAAACAAGCTTGAAGCAATGAACTCTATTCTCACACATGAAGAACATCAATTACTCTTATTCGAACTACACAGTACACTTCTATATTTGTATAATAAAATCATATCTCTAGAAGCAACAATTGAAGAATGTAGACTGACACCTGGAGTCTAGACGCCAAGTCAGCACCTTCTCAGCAGCTCCTTCCAACTCCAGTATATAAGATCCCCTCCTTTCCCAAGATGATCATTATCCTACCGTCTTTATGTGGGTATTGTTCTAATCATCTCTGTATCACCAGATTTATGTTCTTACTGTTCTAAATGTTCAAAGTTTTGTAAATATAAATTTCGAAAATAAAGTTTTTTTAAAGTCTACCGTGCCTTGCATCTATCTGTTCACAAAACGGCGGATTAAAAAAAATTTAAAACGGCGAAAAATCCTTCCACGTAAAATTCACTCTCCAAGGTTCAAATGCCCCTCCATCAATCTTCACTAGAGTGAAATCAGTGGAAAAACCCAAGTTACCTACCTAGGACTTACCCTTGACAAACGACTTGTAGCGGATGGGTGTCGCTACTAAAGGTTGGCTAGGAAGGGTAGGAAGGATGTGTCGGGAGAAGGTAACCAGGTAAGTACTGTGTCCCGGTTAAGGGCGCTTCCTTGAACCTGGGGGATACCGACTAGGTACTTGGCCTGAGCTTTTCCACTGAGTCGGGGAGAAGGTGTTCGGTACTGAGCCGTAGCCGTTCCTCGAAGCGGGAGTGAGAGGAGTAAGGAAGAAAATAAATAAGCCAGGTATTGACTAGAGTTGGGGGGTAGTAGGAGTCGGGAGTGTAATGACTGGAGGCTGGCTTGACCACTGGGTACCTCGAGACGGCGGCTTCGTGCTTTGTCCAGCGAGAGAGGTAGAGCAGGTAGCTAGGTCCTTGATCCTGAGTGCATGGCTGGAGGCTGGTCCTGAGAGAGCTGGAGTGTCCTGAGAGAGCTGGTGTGTCCTGGAGAGAGAGCCGGATCCGAATGAGTTCTGGGCTTTTTTTTTTTTTTTTTTTTTTTTTTTTTTTTTTTTCCCACCCCCCATTTTATTTACAAAACTTATCTACAGAAACTCCAGGCCCAACGGGTTGGAGCCTGGAGTCGGGCTTAAGTCTACACCTTATTCTACGCTTACGTACTAGAAGGGACTGTAAAATGTACAAAGGGGATCTTAGCCTACTTAGTCTATGATACTAAATCTAGGGGGAGACAATGTTGCATAGGGAGGGGCTACACAAGGAAATCACTTAACCTAACTTAAAGCTAACTTAGACTATTTACAATTATTACAATATATACATTAAGCTGCCTCTTCTACTAAGTCCAGGATCCGCCTGGGGCTGCCCTGCCATCTCTGCGGTAGTAGAGGGGGTGTCACGTCCCTGAATAGGGGATTGACGCAGTACTGGAGGCTGTCATAAAATTTAATATGACGTCTCCGAATGAAATCTTGAACTGCTGGCAGCTGCAGCTCGTCGTGAAGGAGGGATGGCTTCTTCCTCTGAAGACTTGTGTGCTGTACTGCGCGGAGGAGGACCCCATTTTGGAACTTCTGTAGCCGCCTTAGCGTACTCGGGTAGATGTAACGCAGGGCTGGCGCTCCATGCAGAAGCGTTGGCCTGATGATTGCCTTGTAAATCTGCAGCTTCAGCCGAAGTGACAGCTGGGCCGATCGCAATAGGTGATTCAGGCGGAACGTCTTCTGCCGGGCTTCCTTCAGGCGGCTGTTGACGTGTGGTGTCACAGAAAGATGCCGGTGTATGTGCACTCCCAGGTAGTTAATCTTCGTGGACAGCTTGATCCGCTGACCTCGGACCTCAAAGTGCGAGGGTAGAGATCCTCGGGGTCTGCCTCCCTTGTTTCCCTGGAAGGAACACACAACGGCATCTGTCTTAGTCGGGTTGACGTCTATTCCTGTGTCGCTGAGTGCGTCTACGATAGTCTCGCAGGCTGCCTGGGCTCGCCCAAGTGCGACGCGGGCGTTGAAGCTGGAGGAATAGACGCCAATATCGTCAGCATAAGCAGCTAAGGAAACTTTCGGGAACTTCATCCTCACGATGTGGGCAGTGTAGATTGTGAAGAGCACTGGACCTAACACCGACCCCTGGGGTACTCCACACGTCGACAGTCGACTGCTGGATGTATCACCACCGATCCTGACGGAGAACGATCTTCCTGACAAGTAGCTGTCAAGAATCTTGACGAGCTGTGCCGGGAATCCGTAGCCCCGCAGCTGATGCAGTAGCATCTGGTGGGATACGCAGTCGAACGCCTGCGTGCAGTCCAGGGAGATAAAGGCCGTAGCTCTGTTCTTGTTGAGCTCTGCGGCCACGGTGTTCTGGAGCTTGGCGACGTGGTGATCACAGGAGAGCCCGGGCCGAAAGCCAGTCTGTTCCGGGGGGATTACATCCGCTTCCGCGCAGTGCTTCAGCACATGAGCAAGGATCAACTTTTCGAAGATCTTGCTCATGTGACTCAGCAGGCTTATCGGCCGGTAGTGCTCGGGCTTGTCTCCTGGCTTCTTTGGTTTTCGAAGAGGGACCACCACAGCGTGCTTCCATGCCTCGGGGAAGTGTCCAGTGCGGTAAGCTGCATTGAAGATGTTCAATAGGGAGGCTTTGGCTTTCCTAGGGAGCATCTTCAGCATCACGTAAGGTACACCATCCAATCCGGAGGATTTATTGCCCTTTGTTCGCCTTAGTGCTGATTCCAGCCCCCTGAAGGTGAAGAATAGCGGGGTCCTAGGGAGATCTTGGGGATCCGGAGGGAGCTTTAGTGCCCTTTCTGTCCTCCGGCGGTCGTTCTCCTCGTAATAGTCGGCGAGGGCTTCGGCTTGTTCTGCCTGTGATAGGAGGTGATCGCCATCGGAGAGAAGGACTTCTCGCCGCTTGGAGACCGTGCATCTCAGAAGCCGCCAGAACTGCCTGGTGTCTTCGTGAGTACGTCGAAGTTGCTCGTGCCAGAGGGCCGTCTTCCATTGCGCAGACAGCTGCGCAATTTGCCGGGTCATGGCATTGATAGGGGCCCTCAGGGTGCGGTCTCCCGTCCGCGCCCAGGTGTTCTTGAGGTTGTTCCGCATCCCGATCAGCCTCGTGATGTGGGCAGGAGGTCTGCGCTGGTTGATGGGCTTTGGTGAAAATTTCGGAATCCTTCTATCGGCGGCGGACTGGATGGCCTCGGTGAAGACGGTGACGGCTTCATCGATGTCGGCAGCAGTTTCGTAGTTCCTGATGCACGGTAGGGCGGAGAGGATGTCCTCTTGAAATCCTTTCCAGTCTGCCTTGCGGAGAAGGTACTTTGTGGGCAGTTCTGTCGGCGGGTCTCCTTCTACCTCGTACAGGACTGGGCGGTGGTCTGAGGGACCATAATCTAAGGCACTGCATCTGGTGACCGCATGCAGATCCCTAGTGAGGAGGAGATCCAGGGTGGAGGTCCAGGTGGGGTTCCCTGCGTGTCTAAATGTGTGGATTCCCGGATGAATAACTCCGAGGCTCGTCCTCACTATGAACCGCCCCAGTTCGTTTGCCGTGGAACACTGCCAGACCTGATGTTTGGCATTGAAGTCCCCGACAAGAATGTGGTGAGGCTCCTGCGATGCAGCAGTGATGATTGCCTTGGTCTCTGCTAAAGATGCTCTGGGCCTGCGGTAGACGCATGTGAAGACGTATCGTCTCCCGAGACAGACACTGCCTGTGTCCCTGTGTTGGTAGTGGGCTGGTGCTCGAGGAGTCTGGAAGGAAGATCTCTTCGGACGAGCAGTAGTGCTCCGCCAGATGTTCCAGGCAGGCCGTCACACCTGTACGATGTATATCCCCGTAAGTACAGCCGATCGGTTGGGCGCAACTGGGAATCTGTAAGTGCTACAACAGCAGGGGAGTAGGTCTGGAGGAGGTGTTCTAATTCAGCCAACTTAGGTCGAAGGCTTCGGATGTTAAAATTGATGATGATATGTTTAATCATTTTGAGGGCATCGCCATGTCTACCAGCCTGTCGACCTTCGCCATGAGTTTCGTTACTGTGTCCACCAGACCCATTATGAGGGTGAACATTGCGTCCATGTTCATCCGCTGCGGTTGTGTAGGTGGAGAGAGTTCGGGCAGCCGTGTATGGTCGGGGGTCGCACCTTCAGTGTTTGGCCGAGCTTGTGAGCCTCCGGCGACCTGGGAGTAATACACTCCGTGGTTCACCCTGGTGGCAGGGGGTCTTCTGAGTGGTTCAGGCTGGCGTGCTGCGTTGGCGTTCTTCATGGGGGTAGCCTTCTGCGTCCGCTTCTGCCGGAGCTGCTCGGCGTACTCGATCCGCTTAGGGCAGAGGCGGTAGGAGGTGGGATGTTCCCCTAGGCAGTGGGCACACTTGGGGCGTGTAGTCTTCGGGCACTCGTGGGTCCAGTGGCCGGCTCCGCACCATCCGCATTTCCCTGTGTGGCCACAGTATTCAGCAGTATGCCCGAAGGCAAGACATTGATAGCATTGGACAGGGCCGCCTCCTGTCCTGAACTCGGTCACCTTGAAGCCGACATGGTCGATGTGCCGCAGTTTTTGGAGGTCCTGGATGGTCGCTTCGTGGGATGTAATGACAAGTATGGCGCTCAGCTCAATCTTCTCTCCTGATTCCAGGTTCTTCGTGAGCCTCGACGCCTTTTTGAAGCCTTTGAGCCTCTGTTTCAGTTCGTCGTTAATCTCATTAAGCGGATGGTCCTGGTCGAAACCATGGATCAGAAATCTTCTGTCCCTCTTCTTTGTTCGGGGTGCGAACGTGTGGAACGTAGTGCTGCGGTCCTCCTGCAGCATTTTCCAGACTGTGCTGTGGTCTGCGCGGCTGTTGAGGAATAGCCTAGTCTCCTGTGGGCTATTAGAGATAACAAAGTCCACGAGGCCACGGGCAAGGAGCTGCTGTTTGAGATCGGCGGCTGATATGGGCGGCGTGATAATATACGGTGGTTGTCGCTGCTTCTTCTTTTCGGGAGAAATGTTGCTGTTGTTCGAAGAAGTCTCCTCAATTGGTAGAGGTGCGTATGAGTTTCGCACCTCTGTGGCTGGAACTCTGTGAGGTCTCGGGCGAGCTATAAACTTCTTCGGGATAGTGAAGTCGTCCTGGTCATCCAAGCCTCGCTTGAGTGAAGAGGCCTCAGCTTCCATATCCAGTTGTGTATTGCTTGTAGAGTGGCCCTGTTGGGGGGCGTTATGCACCGGGTTTTGATGGGCTACTGCAGGATCGATCAAGTGTTGGCCTTGATGGCCCGTAGCAGGGCCGTTTGATTGCTGGATTTGATGGCCCGTAAAGGGGGCGTTCGATTCTTGCCTCTTCATCCTGGTCTTTGACGGCTGAGTAGATCGGGACGGGGGCTCGCAGTCCGGTCTTCCCCGAAACTGCGAGTTGGTCAGAGACCCGGCCGAACCCCTTAACAATTCCCTTGTAGTCCCCGTGGACTACGGCTTGTTTAGGGATCCGGGAGGAATAGACAGCTACTCTCTTCGGGGTTCTTCAGTTCTTCACGATATGAGCTGGCTGGGCTGGAGCTAGTTCTAGGAGTGGTCCTTCCTCTTCGGCTGCTGGCAGGAGAATCATGATTTTCAACGAAAGTTCTGGGCAGCAAGGACGCCCCTATTCATAGGCCGAGGTCGGGGTGCCTCGGTCAAAGTCGGGGGTGCTCGGCCAAGCGCTCGTTTCTATTGGCTGCCCTGGATGCTTCTCATTGGTCCACCAGTGGTCGCTTGTCCAATCATTACATCTCCACAGACTTACCTGGAGCCAACACATACAAAAGAAAGTCCGACTCTCAGGAACTGCATCATCTTAGCGCGGTTCCGTTCTTATTCCTAATGTTGGAAAGGTTGACATAGAAACAGTTATAACTTCGGCTAGACCTTTTATGAAAAAATTTATGATCTCAAATAGGTCACCGCTGCAAGGGTCTATACTTCATACCTGACTACCTGGCCTTGTGATGGTTCGCTCTAGGAACACACTACTTACTGTTTCTTATTTTCTTTTACTATAATACTAATTTTACAGATAAATTCAAGACTACTATGTTCCTGTGGGCGGATTCTGCTGGTTAACGAACTTGACCTTGAAAATTAGACAAAAGATTTATGTGCCACATTTCGTCAAAATCGGACCATTTTTGAGGCGTCCAGACAAATATATATATATATATATATATATATATATATATATATATATATATATATATATATATATATATAAATTTGAACCACCATTATTTTCGGTCTCTAGGGGTTCAGAAATGCAAAATTTTCTAGCCGGCACTTCCGGATTGCGTCATGAGGTAAACGGGGTTCCTCCCTATGGAGGGAGGGAGCATCCGCGCTAAAAAGACAGAAAACAAACAGACGTTATAGACTACTAAACAAAATACTAGATTCTCACTCCAAATTATCTTTACAGAACAAGAGACAGATAAATACCTATTACGATACTTCAACCTTCGATACTTCGAAGTTTGAGGGTTTGCCAAGCGATCCAATATCCTCAGAATCCAATCTCTCCAATCCAAAATACTTCGCAAAATAGTCAATGCTCCATTCTATGTTTCAAACGTAACTATCCATAACGACCTAGAAATCCCCTTTGTCCAAAATCAGATAACTTAACTCCCACTCTCGTTTGCCTGGTCACGACAATCCCCTAATCTATAAGTTATCATCATCCTCCATTCATGGTAACCCTCACCGTCGCCTGAAGCGCAAAGGGCCTAGAGATCTATTGTAAAGTTTGTAAAAAAAAAAATGTAAATTTTATAGATGTAAATAGCTACAACAACAATATAAACCTAAGATAAAATTCCAAGCTGATAGGTATTGGCCAATGGGCTTTTTTCCTATTGGTCATTCATGTCATCTCTTCAAGAACATAAGAACTATAAAAAATACTTGATGTATGTTATAATTTGCAAATAAAGATATATATATATATATTATTAAGAAAGAAAAAAAAATCAAATATTAAGTTTCAAGCACTCTAAGCAAAGCATTAAATTTAAAGGCCTTTCTTGATTCGGCGGTTGATAATTATAAATCTTTCCAGAAATTAGGATATTAGTTTGAATTATCTAGATGAGAAATCCAGAATTATGTTTGAAAATAAATTCTCAGATAGTGAGTTACCTAAATTCGAAAAATTTTCTGAATTTGTGAAATTTCCACTTAGAGTAGATGACATTTGTAAAAAAAAAACCTTCTGGTAAGGACATATCTGTTGGTAACAAATCATCATACAAAAATTCTTGAAATGATAAAATTATGTTTACCAGTCCTTCTTCAGATTCTTCAAACTTCTCTAATTATAAGGAAGGTTTCGGTAGGTGTCCCATATGTAAGGGAGATCACAAAATCATTACATGTCCTACAATGTTAAACTCTATGCTAAATGAAAGATGTAATTTATTTAAAAAATTCAAACCATGCTTCCCATGTGCAGGAACACATAATATTAAGGTCCACAAGAGTAAAGGATCTTGCAGGATATGTCGTAAGAAATCTCACAATGCAATTCTACATAACCATGTAGGAGTTTCTACTTAACGAACACTTGACACAACCGTTTGCCAAAATAACGAACCTCAGGCTACGAATACCGCTTGCACTCAAGAGGTAGATACCACTTGCCCTCAACAGTTAGGCTGCCAAATCATGTCCTGTCATTCACATACAAGGCAACATCATGTCCTTTTAGGTACTGCAATAGCAAGAATCCGTTACCTCACAGGTGAATGGTTTCCCTGTAGACTTATTTTGGATCTCAAATCAATCTTATTATTTCTCGCATGGTGGACAGATTGGGACTAACGTGCTCAAAGACTCTAACTTCTCTTCCAAGTATTGGTGTGGCTTCACTACCTGTGTCAAAATACCAAATTAATAGTACTCTTTGCCCTTTAACCAACTTCTAATATCAATACAACCTTTTCGAAACCCATTGTCACAATTAGACGTTTTTATTATTTTTAGAATACTTCTATTTTTAACATATGATTGGATGAATATTTAATATTGTATACAAATTCCCATAACTGAATATACGTGCAGAGATTGTATTGAGTGAATACCTTCAAAAATAATAAAAATAATGGCGAAAATAAAGTATTTGGGTGTGATCATCCTTGCTATTTCTTGTATAACAATTTCTCACACTTGAATATTTCTCACACAAAAAAGACTATTACTAAGAAAAACAGGCAAAGGGAAAATCAAAACTCATCATGAATATTACATACTAGCCTAAGTAAAATGTAGTATGGAGCTCTATCTCCAGCATGATGAAACAAACATGAAAATTGCATGATTCCCCAACAATAAAACGTGATAAACTGATTATGGCAGATCAAACCAAAAAACATATTAAATGAACTAGATTGATTTTTCAAAACATGGTGGAAACTCTTAATCCCATGTTTTTGTTGCCCTACCTCCATAAAATCATACTGCCTGAAAAATGTAGGCATTTTTATATTTATTGTTGCCTTCCGCCTATCATAAACCTTATGACTTCAAAGGAACTCGCAGGGGCAAATTAGAATTTGGGTTTCCTCATAAAAAATGTAACCATGATATTACCAGCAATCCAACAAAATCTCGTGCAACATTAAATTGTTTATGTCATTTACAACAATTGCAATTTTTTAATCCAAGCTCCGCTCCCATAAATTACTTTAATTTTGTTGAATTAATTTATGGCAGGCAGTGAATGACCAGGGAAATTAATTTAACTAAATAAAACACACATTTTACAAACATTTATAAAATATATTAATCAAAACACATTTAACACACAAGGAACATTTTATATAAATTCTAAAGTAATTTATACAGTCAACTTAAAAATAATATTTGATGTACAATTGTAAAGCTTGAGATATATCACATTAGAACCTTTCTGGATAGTCTCATCTCACCAGAAACTGGGTCAAGTCCAAAATATTTGACTTGTATTTCTTGACCAACTTCAAGTCCTAGAACTGTTGGATCTCTAATCTAAAAATAATATTAATAAAAATAAATTCAATTGTAATTAACTACACTCAGAAAAATTAAATATACTTATATCAAATATATAAACTATATTCTTTATATAATCGAGGGATCCAATTTACCCCGGTCTCCCCTAAATAAACTCGGTTCCACTAATTTTCCAAATAGCCAATCAGCTCACTAAAATTGAAAAAAGGTCCATTTTCAATTTATTATAATAAAAGGAAAATACCATGATAACACCGGGGGGTTTTGCCGCCCTAGCCCCCCCCCCTTTGTTCCTTTCTGATCTAAGCCTACTGCTTCATCTGCTTTAGCCACTCAATTTTAGCATGTTCTTGTTTGCATTTTTCACTTAGCTCATTTTTTCTTAGTAACATTTCAACTCTTTAATTCTCAGAATGTTGTTTACATTGGTGTTTCCCTCTGCATTTTTCAGGGTTAGTTTTTGACGGACTTTAGGAAAAGTTCATGTTTCTTTAAGTCAGGGAATGTTTCCCATTTATTACATCCAGCATTGGAGTATTAGTAGAATGTAGAAGATGTTGGGGGCTCTAACACCACATATCAGTAGATGAACAACCTCCTGACATGTGTCTTTTTTAAACCGCAATAACTGTTCAAAAAGTTGGTATTAATAAAAAAGTCTTGTTAACGACAACATTTCGAGAATCACTATTCTCCCAAAACAAAAATCTGACGAATTTCACAAAATTTGGAGAAGTTAATTACCTTTGCAACTGTAAACTCAGAACTGAAATCATCACTCAATTTTATAATGAAATTGGAACTTTAGGGTAAAAAACAACTGATAAATAAAACTAATATTATGATTAGTTTTTTGATCTTAACAGAAATAAATGAAACTTATTCTTGAAATATATTTAATGATTAAAGTATGCCTGATGTTAATGTTAAGGAAAAAATAATAATCGCTTTGGAAATTATAAAAGTTGCTAAAAGTGGACTCCTTCTGATGAGATTTTGAAACACAAAGAATATTATATTATTTTATTTATTTATTTATTTTTAGAAGGTGTAACACATTACTTGCATTCCATCCAATAATAGAAAAATGATAAGGAATTGATTGTTGGATAAGGGGTATTTCCAAATGATATTGAATCCTTCTGTGGAAGTCGAGGCTTTTGTGCCCCTGGAACAAAAGTTTTGGAAGGACTTGACTAGCAGTCGAGAGCTGCTGGGCCCCCAGCACGAAGGACTTATACAGCAGTCCGACCCTCCTCTCTCGTTTACTGGCTCCTTACATCTGTCATTTCCAGGAGTTCGACCTTGGCGCAAGGACCCAGGGAAAATTTCAGCTATTTCTTTCACCATTAGTTGTAGGGTAAATTAACTCTTTTTGAGGGAGCTAGGGATTAGGCATACCTGGGTCAGGCACAAAAAATGTAACACCGCCAGTGCTAGATCCATCTCGATCCGAATTGAAAATGAGGATGGATTTATTTTGTTACTAAAAAAAGAGGTTATTTATTTAGTTAGCTTCATTGATTAGAGCCTATATCATAAAAAAAAATTACTCAAAGTAATCAATTCCTTTTCGCATTAAAAAATGTTGACTATACAAACGTTTATTGGAGCAACATATTTCAACCTAAATATTTAGTGCTAAAAAGAAAACGTAAATAAATAATAAAATAAAGTTTTCCTACAATTAGAAATTTTAAGGGAGGAAATTATATAAACGTTTTCACACACATAGAGAGGCGGGCGAGAATAGTTTTGTGACTGGAGCCAAGCCAGGTAGATAGATTTCCATACTACAGGGTTGGCCAGCCCACACTACTCGCCGTAATGTAAGGGTTAATAGAAATAGCATTAAAGTTAAGTTAAAAAAAAAAAAAATGTGAATTTTAATGAATTAATAATACCTTTCTTACGTCCAGTTGAGTATTATGTAATAAAGTTGGCCTCATTGAATCATATAAAGTAATCATCACACCAGATTCTCTAATTTCAACAATTTTGGCTTTATATATACCACCAAATTCAAGAACAGGTATATCACATGATTCAATAAAAGATTTTATATATTCTTTGGCTTCATTTAAAGCATCTTGATTGGGTGAAAAAAGTTGAAATTTTCCTTCATCTTCCAGGTACGTTGCCTATATTGAGAAAAAAATAATGAAAATTAATTTGATTTATTATGCATTTTTACTGGTACATGCAAGCATACTTCTGAATGTCATTCATGACTTAAATAAATATAAAATTGAAAAAAAAAAAAACTTTAATTTTGATTGCAGCTCAAAACCTCAACATCAAACCTTAATTTACTGAAAATTAGAGAATGTGAATAACATGTACCTGTACGCCAGTATTTACTAGCAGACGTTTCAGATTTATTCCACCAGGCCCAATAAATTTACCTCTTCTATTCGGAGGAATATCGATATTTTCTATAACAGGCCAAGTGTCCTTTTTAGCAGTCCTATTATTCAAATGAAATGCATGAAATAAGTAACAAAATAGGAACTAACATTTTATACAGTCAGATATTAAAAAAATGTTTACTTATGATGATAGAATGCCAATGAACAACAAATAAACTTAATTATCTTGTTTAAGGGGATTATTTTAGAAAATTTACTCAACTAGTTTCATATAATTTAATGACTCTTCTTTAGGAGCTCATTTAAAATAATCATTGAGCCTAGTTCTAGTCACTGGCCTAGATGGTTATTCGACATGGAATACCATGAAGGGTATTACAAATCATGGGCGTACTTATGAGTCCAAAATCTTCAAGCAGCTGCTCTGAACAAACAAAATAGAGACAACACCTTATTATCCTCAAGGGAACGGAATGATTGAGAGAATACAACGTACTATAATTAAGTCAGTGTTCCACAACACCAGAAGGAAAGGAAGAGACTGAGATAGGTGGGACCCATATGCTTTGATGGCATATCGTTTGATTCTACATAAGTCCATGGGCAACTCTTTGAACTTTTCCAAGTTTGGGAGAGAATCAATGCCCCTGTCTATTGAAGATGCAAAATCCTTGGACAAAGGGGATCTATATAGACTTTTTGAGGCTTAAGCTCTCGACGTCGTACAAGTATGGCTGAGAAAGGGCACGTGCAGAGTGGATACGTTACATCAGAGTCTTAAGGGTGCCCATACACGATGAGAAATATCTCAAGATTTGGACTGCGCAGTCCAAACCTTGAGATATTCCTCATCGTGTATGGGACAACCTTGAGGCCAGAGTTGAACTGTACAGTCCATCAAAGTAGAATGATAAAAACCAATAGATTAACTGTGCCGACCAATGAGTCCGGGGCTGCCTATGGACGGGGCCGCACATGGTTGAAAAGGTTCTTTTCCTAGTAGCTTACGAGATTAGGTTTAGCACTGGTCACAAGTTGGTAGTCCTCAATGGTGGATCATCTGAAAAATGCATGAACAAAAAGGGTGTGCAAACAAATGAGGAACTTAAGGACATGGTAGAGAAGAACTACCAGAAAAAGCCCCAATTATGAAAATTTGGTCTGGCTTGGCCTTTGAGATCAATTCAGACATCAATGATGAGTATTGTCCAGAAGCAGTTGGAACTCTAGATGACAAGGCGTCACTAGACAAAACTGATGGGGAGGCGAGGAGTTACAGAGGTATTCCCAATTCTGGAAATCTCAATTCACTGACAGGATCAGGAGAGTAAGTAAGACACACAGGGTCTTCCCCCGTGACAATGGCACAGAGAACAGGATGGAATTCGCAGAAACTGCCCAGTGGCTGCTAGCCGATCACCCGAGTGTAACGACCCTGTCTGCCGAATAGTCTTTATATATTCACGTAAGGAAAACAGGGAAAATGAGAACTAGTTGACGGAAGTGGCCATCCTAAAATAATAATATAATAAATATATGCAAGATAAAAAAATTGAAGGTGAGTCTTTCTTCCTTTTAATAATTTTGCAGCACTAAAACACACATTTAAAATTAAATTTATATCAATTTTTGTGATTGTTTTCTTCCATTTTCTCACTATTTTGAATTCACAATGCAAGAAAAAATTCAAGAATTTATCAATCTGATAATTTTAGTTTTTATTTTGCTTTGATATCTATGAAATCAACAGAGTTAGATACATTTGCTTAAAACTAGTTTTTGGTCAAAACCAATTCAAACTTAAAATGGCCAGCAAAACAAAATTGATTGAGCTAAAAAAATGTCTTACTGCATTTTTGAACTCACCTAGTATTGGGGAGTAAGTGGTAAAAAAATCAGGAAAATTAAAAATGTGGGGTCTCCCGTGGTCTAGTGGCTAGCCCGCTAGATTCATAAGCGGGAGATGGTGGGTTCGATCCCCTCCGTCGGCAGAAATTTTTTCATCTTAGGGCTCGCTGAGAAAATTCCTGGCTACACCCTGGATGTTGGAGCTAATGGCCAAGAATTATGTTGATGCGCCGTAAAAAAAAAAAAATGTGGAACAGCATGATCTGGGTGATTTCTAATGGGTTGACTCATACACATTTTAAATACAATTCATTAAGTTTTCATAACTATATTCATCAAGAATATAGTTGGCACAGTGAGAGAGCACTCAACTCATGTTCTGTAGTTCAAAACTTGGGCGCACATTTTATTTTAAACTTGGGGTAAAGATTTTATTTTCTTGTGTAGTTGTTAAAGAATAGGATTTGGGCTCCCAGGCTGTCCATACGCCTATCCAACATTTAATTAATTTAATGCCTACAAAGGAAAAATCAGGCGGCCAGCACAGACCACACTATCTCCCTAGAGTGCCATATAGTCAAGAATCAGATACTTCTGGGCCTTTTTGGCCTGTTAAAGGACCGTTTTTTCCACCCTATTTCTCAACAATAAAGTATAAAAACCGACGCATCAACTTCTAGGCCATTAGTGCTGACATCCTAGGGTGCAGCGAGGAATTTTCCCCATAAGCCCTGAGATGAGAAAATTCCTGCTGCCAAACGACGTTTCGTGTTTCAAAAAAGGCTACGGGCTCTAAATCTTAACCGATTTTAATGAATTTGACTACTTTGTCTAGGCAGATTTTTGTTTCCATTGTTTACTAAATTATGTGCAAATAATGCACAAACTTTTAAAATTAAAATATTTTTTACAATAATACTTTTTTTTCCATCTAACTTCATATCAGCACTGATATCGTTGAAATTAAATATTCAAATCCTGATTAGACTTGGAAAAGAACTGACACAAAATTTATCTTAATTCAACAATGAGATTAATTTAAATAATATGATTTTTGAATGATTTGAAAATATATTTTGATTTTTTCCAAGTCTGGTCATGATTTGAATGTTTTATTTCAACAATATCAGTGCTGATATTAAGTTTGATGAAAAATAGAATATTATGTTATGTTCATTTGTAAAAGTACGTGATTTATTTACACGTAATTTAATAAACAGGGAGAACAGAAAACAAAAATCTGACCAGAAACAGTTGTTCTAAATTTGATTAGTTTTCATTTAAAACAAAATTCATTGAAATCGGTTAAGATTTAGAGCCTGTAGCCTTTTTTGAAGCAGGAAATGTCGTTTGGCCCCACTGTGTGCCAATGGGAATCTAAACCCAGCATCTCCCGATTATTAATCTAAGGCGCTAGCCACTAGACCACGGGGAGACCTTCTTTTCCGAAACTTTGATCACCCTCTTCTCTCGAAGAAGGAACTTCTTCGTAAGGACATCATCTCATCATGGGGTGAATAAGGATCATCCCCATCCTCAAAAAAGTCCGTCTCGCAGGACTGCATCATCTTAGCGCGGTTCCGTTCATATCCCTAGTCTAATTTGGAAAAATTAAAATAGAAGCAGTTATTGTTTTGGTTCCACCAGTCTTTTTTTTTTTAATTAATTATTATAATGGTGTGTCAACCCTTAAGGTCACTAACGCCATTCTTGTGAGTAGTTAAGTCTTGAAAGGTCATGATTTACAATCTTACCTGGAAGGGTCGGCTACAGTAGAAACAGACCCGCTAGTGACAAGGTCTTGGAATCTTGGAAATCTATATTTCTAACAATAAATTGTTTTTGTTATTTTACTTAACCAGTTTTATTGTCAAATACATTATCCAACTATAAGCAATTAAAAAATAACAAGAAATAAAACAGACAAAAAGAACCATTGGAATAAACGAAATCAATTAATTTAAAGCTTTAAGCACTTTTTTCTCCGATTGACATCGCCTAATTAAAACTTTCTTCAGAACCTTTTTTGTAGAGCATTTAGTAAGCTTCCGAATGGTAATCTTCCGCTTCACAAGATTGTCAACGGTTTTCGAGATACTAACAAAATTATACAAAGTTATAAAAACTTTTTTTGTCTGTTAATAAAATATTTTATTCTAACCCTTCCTTTACTCTAAACGTAACAAAAATTTCAACATATTAGTGTTGATGAAACTCGAACATGCAGAAAATGTTTCAACTGTATCCCATAATTCTAAGTACCAAAATCAAAGACAAAGAACCCTCCCTAGGAAGGACGCTAGGCAGTTGAAAAGCTATATATCTTGGAAATCCATATCTCTAACATTAAATTGTTTTTCTTATTTTTCTTAACCTGTTTTATTTTCAAATACATTATCCAACAATAAGCAATTAAAAAATAACAAGGAATAAAAAACAGACAAAAAGAACAGTTCGAATAAGCGAAATCAATTACTTTAAAGTTTTAAGCTCTTATTTCTCCGATTGACATCGCCTAATCAAAACTTTCATTAGAACCTTTTTTTTAGAGCATTTAATAAGCTTTCTAATGGTATTCTTCCGATTACCAAGATTCTCAACCTTTTTCGAGATATTAAGGAAAGTAAACAAAGTTACTAAAACTTTTTATGTCTGTTAATAAAATATTTTATTCTAACCCTTCCATAACTCCAAACGTAACCAAAATTTCAACATATTAGTTTTGATGAAAGTAGAACATGCAGAAAATGTTTCAACTGAATCCCATGATTCTAAGTACCCAAACCAAAAACAGTATTCAAAAAATATTTTTCCAATTTTCTCGAAAACGGTTAAAGCTATCGCTTTGAAAATGGTTTCATTCGTTTTCCTAGCCCAGGAATCATATAAAACGAATACTTAGAAGCTTATGAACTCAAAAACGTAAGCGTTACGATTTTTTTGCGCGAATTTCGCCCCATACGCCATCTTCCGGCAGGCGGATTTCGCTGGTTAACGAACTTGACCTTTCAAATTGGACGACGGATTTTTGTACCAAATTTCATCAAAATCGGACCATTCGTCTTCGACCTAGAGAGCGAACAGACAAATAAATATATATATATATATATATATATATATATATATATATACAAATTTGAACCACCATCATTTTCGGTATCTAGGGGTTCTGAAACGCAAAATTTTCTAGTCGGCACTTCCGGATTGTTTCATTGTATCAACCTTATAAGCGGGGTTCCTCCCTATGGGGGAGGGAGGAACCGCGCTAAAAAAGAGTTGAAAATGTGTTAGTTAGCATCTGATCACTCAACATTTCTGAACTTCTTCGAAGAAATGCAAACACAAAAGGAAATACTTCTATGCACATAAAACTCAGTGAATATATGTAAACAAAATGAAAATTAAAAATATATAAAGTTTTGATTGCCTGGGTATAGAAATAGTAGAATTCATAATTTCGATAATCTTGAGTTTTGCTTCACAGCCAGCTTGAACAGCTTCCATTACAACTTTCAATGGTATACCAGGTATTTTTATGTCTGCTTGCAATGCAGTGATCCCTTTTTTTGTACCAGCTATTTTAAAGTCCATATCTCCCATATAATCTTCAATTCCCTATAACAAAAAAATCCATTATTTTTAATTTTGTTGAATCAACTGATATGGTCCTTGGTACCAAAAACTCCAATTACCAATTATTAAAACATAAATTGACATCAATTAAGTAGGTTCATAATTATTATTATGATCATGATACTAGAAGGTATATGCTCCTAGCCAATTATTGAAGCAATAATTAAACCTCTTAAAAACACTAACATATACACAATTTATCGCTTAATGTTGTTTTAACATTTTCTTTTAACGGCTAACATTTGTATTCACTGATAGAGTGGAAGTAGGGGTGTAAAATTATTATGCAATTACTCCTAAGTTTTCAATGTTTTACATGCCACACTTAGATTAGTTTTTTTTTTTTTTTTTTTTTTTTTTTTTTTTTTTTTTTTTTTTTTTTTTTTTTTTAATACCATATTTCTTTAGGGTACTTCTATTTTTAAATTAATTAATTAGAAATATATGTAATATTATATAAATGTATAAGTGTATATAAGTATAGATGTATAACTATTAGTAATATTGGATGTACAGTAGAACCTCTCATGTCCGACCTTCCCATAACTGACTCTTCCCAATATCCGACCGTCTTAGATTCACCGTACTCAACAACAGTTGAGAAGAAATCGACTCGGATGAAGACGAAGCCACCAGTGACGACGTAGTGAGTCATTCTGCTGCTAAGTACACCTTCGACGAAGCACTGAAATACATCGAGCAACATCCATATGCAACCCCAATGGATGTATTGTGGGCAAAAAAGTGGTTGAGTAAAAGTTTGAAATGTATATAGCAACAGTGTCAAAATTACAATAAAGTATGCACTGTACATTATAGCTATTTTTATAACTTTGAAAGGTGTTTTTTTGTTTCTCCCGATATCCAACCTTTTGGCCGTTCCGACCACGGCCCGGTCCCGTCATGGTCGGATATAAGAGGATCTACTGTATATGTATAATGTTAAAATGAATCTATTCAGGTCAAGTACAGTGTCAGGCATAAACTACACAATAGAAAGCATGACTAATATGATAGGCCAAGTTCTTATGATCTTGGCACTCAAGCACCGTTAAAAAAAAAGAAGAAAAAAAAACATAATATTTTTAAAAAGATTCAAAAATACCTAATCAGTCCAAAGAGTATCACTTTGAGGCTACAGAACCTAACCTCTGGCTCAAAATGTTATGTGAGACACAGGTCTATCATGTAGAGAAAAATACATTCTACCAATAAGCCACAGTTGCTCTTAACCCTTTCGAGACTGATAGCCACTTCCGGGACAACTGGCTGGCATGACCCATGGACTGATAGCCACTTTTGTGACAACTCATCAACTTAAATTATTGATTTTTATATCGAAGAAGAATTCTCTTGCAGGCAACAAGATATTGATGATTGTCCACAATCATAATAACTTAAAGAACACTAATAAGATCGCCCAATATCAAGACAAGAAAGATTTTCAAACAGTTTGGTTCTTTTTTTAAAGCAAATTTTTCATTGGGTATTTAAACAAATGATTTATTTTATAAGAACTATAATGTTAAAAAAAATGAAACCACCATAAATGCATTAGGATTTTATATCCTGTGAATTTAATTGTTTTCTAATTCAAAAGCCAGGATGTAATAATGTTTGCAGGGAGCACCATCAACCTTTATAAGGCCCACTTTATTAACATAATGCATGAAGGACAAAATAAACTAAAATAGAAAAGCATTTAATATGTTTTCTTTTTATATTAACATCATGCTTACCAATAAATCAGTCAAAATCTTATAGTTGTTCAAGTGCTTTGTATCAGTTCCTTCATATTTCGTAATAAGGCCAATAGCAACACCAGCAACAGGACTAGAAATTGGAACACCGGCATCAAGAAGAGCCATACTACCCCCACAAACTGATGCCATTGAAGAGGAACCTTTAAATAGAAAAAGAAAATTTGGAAAGAAATTAAAATCGAAGAACTCCAATGAAAATGTATTAATCACATATCATTCATTACCATTTATCATATCTTACCATTAGACTGCAAAACTTCAGATGTTAAGCGAATAGTAAAAGGGTAATCTTGGGGAATAACTGGCCTCAAAGCTTTTTCAGCAAGAGCACCGTGTCCTACTTCTCTTCTTGCTGAAGGTCCCACCCTTCCAATCTCTTTCACAGCATATGGAGGAAATTCGTAATGTAGAAAAAAATTCTTCTCTTTCAATCCTCTAAAAAAAACAAGAAGAAGGGAAAGTATTAGAAGCCATTTCCAGTACATAAATATATTTGTTTAAATAGAATCAGCAATTGAGAAATAAATAAATAACCTACGTGATCAATGCTGATACAGGATCCATTTGGAGAACTGAATTAAGAGAATCTAGTGCGACTGTACACAATACCTGAGTCTGACCTCTCTGAAAAAATGCTGACCCATGAAGGGGTTTAAACATGTCGGCATCACATTTAATTTTTCTTAGTTCATTTAATGCACGTCCATCGCAGCTGAAAAAATATATTAAAAAATATTAACAACACTTAAATTTGGAGACTAAAACGTTGTAGTTATTTGTAATTATTTTTATATAAAATGTTATCAATAATTTGGACAAATAGAATCATTTTGTATGTTCATCCCAATATGTTTTATTTATGAAGGTGTAGATAATCGGACGTATGGCTTGACATTCCAGCCTTCACCAGGGCTATGGAGGAGAGAAATCACAGTTACATGTCTTGAGTTGAAAGGCTTCAATTGTACAATATAGGCAAAAGTCATACATATTCGATATAAATTTTGTTTG
The DNA here is from genome assembly GCA_946811695.1 of Gonocerus acuteangulatus. Lineage (NCBI taxonomy): Eukaryota > Metazoa > Arthropoda > Insecta > Hemiptera > Coreidae > Gonocerus > Gonocerus acuteangulatus. The sequence continues at coordinate 33,734,291 of OX328132.1, read as the reverse complement.
TAAGAAAATTAAGCAATTATTTAACATATGACCGAACCCCACCTATTTACACCTTTTTAATCTAAACCGTCAATGGTCTCTCCTTAATGTTCTAGTTTGTGCCACATCTTGAGTACTTTTATAAATACATACATTTAAATATGTAGCTCATACTAAAAAAATTAGTAAGCACACAATAAAAAGTAAGTGTTTTTACAAATAAAACAGTTTTTGAATTAGAAAAGTCACACCTTAGTTGTAAAAGAAGCAGATAGTAAAAGTCCATCATACAGGTAATAGGTTTTTGGGGGGCTAGTTATGGAACAACAAGTAGAGTGTTTTCACCCAGAAAAACATACATACTGAAATTCTACTCCAATGTACAGGAAAGTTTTATAATATCAAGAATTCCTCTGATGATGAGTAATGAATAATATTAAAATTAAACGAGTACAATAAAAGAAAGAAGATACAAATATAGTCGAGCATAAGTACCAGGGAAAGGCCCAGTAATCTATACATTATGGAGGACAATCATAATCTACACACAATCAATATATAATACTAATCCATCATAAGTAATGTGGGGAAAAATTACATATATATGGGTGGGAAGTCCTCTGAAGATATCAGCCTTTGCAAACATTGAGAATGAGAATATAAACTAAAACATGTTTATAACTTTTCTAAAACCAAAATGATTACAGCGTTTAACAAAAATTGAAGTAAGATAGGTATTCTTTTCTTTTTTTTTTTTTTTTTATTGTTTGTAATATATAAACTATCAACCAGCTATAACCTGTCTCTTTCAGAATAAACAATTTCTTATAGACACTCTAGGTTCAATGTCTGATGTTAACCATGAATGTTACAAGAAAAAAAATGTCCGACTCGCAGGAACTGCATCATCTTAGCGCGGTTCAGTTTTTATCCCCAGTGTCATTTGGGAAGATTGAAATAGAAACCGTTATTATTTTGGTTCAACCTTTCCCCCGTAAACAAAGGGCCCGTTACCAAGGGACAGCGTACCCTTATACCTGAAATCCACCCACCACTGGTTGGCCAACCCCACTACTACAAATAGTTATTTCAAATATCAAAACAAATATCAAAATGTTTCTAATTTTCTTGATTTCTTCTACAGTAATACTAATTCTATAAATAAATGCAATTAAAAAAAAACAACAACCCATTAAAATGTGAGTTAAACAACTACGAAAACCCGGTCAAAAGAACAAAACAAACACATTTGAAGTGTTAAGCATTTATTTCTCCGATTGACAATGCCTAATCAAAACTTCCTTTAGAATCTTTTTTGTAGATAATTTAGTAAGCTTTCGAATGGTAAACTTCCGCTTTCCCAAGGTTCTCAACCGTTTTAGAGATATTAAGGAAAATTTACAAAGTTACCAAAAGTTTTCATGTCTGTTAATAAAATATTTTATTCTAACCCTTCCTTAACTCCAAACGTAACCAAAATTTCAACATATTAGTTTTCATGAAAGTTGAACATGCAGAAAATGTTTGAACTGAATCCCATGATTCTACGTACCCAAACCAAAAACGGAATTCAACAACTAATTTTAAAATTTTCTCGAAAACGGTTAAAGCTATCGCCTTGAAAATGGTTTCATTCGTTTTCCTTGGCCAAGAAGCCTATAAAACGAGTACTTGCAAGCATATGAAGTAAGCGGAACGATTTTTTTCGCGCGACATTCGATCCGAAAACCATGTTCCGGAGGGGGGATTCTGCTGGTTAACGAACTTGACCTTTCAAATTAGACGAAAGATTTTTGTACCAAATTTCATCAAAATCGGACCATTAGGGGGGTCGGAAATGTGCGAACAGACAAATATATATATATATATATAAATATATATATATATATATATATATATATATATATATATATATATATATATATAAATATACATATATACAAATTTGAACCCCCGTTATTTTCAGTCTGTAGGGGTTCTGAAACGCAAAATTTTCTAGTCGGCACTTCCGGATTGTTTCATGAGATCAACCTCATAAGCGGGGTTCCTCCCTATGAAGGGAGGGAGGAACCGCGCTAAAAAGAAAGAAAAACAAAAACATTCATATTATAATATCAGTAGATTCATGTTCAGAAATTGAAAAATAAAAAATATTACTTACCGAGTATCATTATTTAAAATGAGATCACGAAATATTTGTTTCACAACAATATTAAATGCTTCATTTATTGTATCTGTACTAATATCAGGATGATCTTCTTTTAGCTTTTCCAAAACATGGGAGCGAATTCGTTTGATAGCATCATCCCTTGACAGCTTGTCGTGAGTATAATCTTGAAATACTTCTTTAACCTTCATTTCAACTAAACTCGTAATACCACATAATAAAGAACCTGGAATTTCAAATGGAGCCTCCAAAACTCGTTTTTGACTTCCATGTAGTTTCTGAAGTTGTGAAATTGCTTGGACAATTTTCTGACACTCTTTGACTCCGGATTTAATAGCTTTTTGAAAGTCTTGCTGGAGTACACTATTACCAGCAGCTTCTAGCATTACTACCAAATTTTGTGATGCTGCAACAACTACCATATTAAGTGAACTATCTTTAAGCTCCCTTCTAGATGGATTAATTATTATTTCATCATTGATGAGTCCGACACGAACTGCTCCAACAGGCCCATTCCAAGGAATATCAGATAAAGACAATGCTGTTGACGCTGCATTAATGCATAAGACTTCTGGATCATGTATTCCATCAAGTGCAAGTAAATTACATATTATCTGAGTCTCACAATAATAATTATTAAATAATGGCCGCAAAGAGCGATCAATCAGCCTACTTGTCAGGATCTCATGTTCTGTGGCTGCAAGTTCTTTTCTGTGAAAATTCATTGGAATTCTACCAGCAGCAGCAGCCTTCTGCCTATAATCGACGGTAAGGGGCAGAAATCCGGTGGATGACGGTTTTGTTTTGCTTACTGCAGTAACCATAACTGATGTTTCGCCTAATTTGGCAATTGCACACCCATCAGAAAATTTAGCATATTCACTAGCAGACAAAGTAAGGTTCGGCCTGAAACAAAAAAAGAAAAAAAATCTACAATGATTTAATTGTATTATATTAAAGTTAATTAAAATATATGTAAACTGAGACTAATATAAGAGAATAAACTGGATAATTCAAGAACACAACTAAACATTAAAAATTGAATTCAAAATCATTTCATTATAACATTAAATTTATAAATTTTTAATAAGAATAACGCAATAATTAAAAATGCTCTATTCTTTATCATCTTTTTTTTTTTTTCTTTTTTTTTTAACAATGCATCAACTATTTGGATATTAGCACCGGGCTATCTACAGGTCACCACCCTTTTATAATACTAACAGCACGAGCTCGGTCACCCATTCAGGTACTGACCACACCCGACGTTGCTTAACTTCGGTGATCTACGGGAACCAGAGTATTCAACGTGGCTATGGTCATTGGCTCTTTATCCTCTTTAAAGTACTTTACTCAATATACAACTTTGATTTTAATGGATATCATATTACACAGTTTTTTGACAATATACAAAAATATATTGCGAGAAAATGCAATATTTTTACTTTATTGAAACTACTAATAACATCTTTAGTTAACGGACTATATCAAGAAACCGGCAACAATTGTCAATGATGATTAGCAAAATCACAGGCAAAAGTTATTCAAGGCAGTTTGAATGTCTCAAAATAGAACAAATATACTTACAATTCCATATAATTTTTCTTCAAGTGAGAGGTCAAAACATTTTAATTAAATATAAAATGTGAATGTTAATAAAATTTGTTATTAATGTCTCCAAAAAATAAACCTAACCCACTAGATCTTTCAAGGAATAGGCCTGGTATCCCAGCATAAAGTCCTTGAGAAATACAACGTTTATGATATTTTAGTGAATGCCTGAGGTTTTTGTGAAAAATAATGCAATATATAAATAATATGAAAAGAAAGAGCAGAATTAAATTCTATTTCTTACACCTGTTTTCTTAATATACATCAATTATACCATGGATGCAAACAATAGAAAATCTATAGAAATACCAAAAAAAGGATAATGAAAACAACAATGTCACTAGTAGAAATGATTTTTTTTTTTATTTCTTAATAAAAAACAACACAAAAGAGAACTAAAATGTCCAAAATAAATTAAATTTCTTCATTAGAAACATAAAAGAAAAAAATGTTGTATCTTTCAAATCTGTTATTTCTCAAATTGTATCGTATTTTAATCCAATATTTTAAGTTCTTCCATTTATTTAATACAAAAAAAGTAAATGTAAAATAAATAACACTAAAGTAAATAATTTAAGAACACAACTCAACATTAAAAATTGAATTTAACATAATTTCATTATTACATTAAATTTATAAATTTCTGATAAAAAAAAAAAATGCAATAATTGAAACTACTCTATTGCTTACCCTTCTTCAAGTACATTACTCAATATGTAACTATAATTTTAATGGTTATTATATTCTACATATTTCTGTCAACATACAAAAATATAGAAAGAAAATGGTTTACTTCACAACTTTTCCAAAGTTGCCACTAGTTTAACGTAAAGATGTATCACTATATTGTCTTTATATTTATTTATTTCATAAAACCAATTAGTATGGTATGGTAGTATTAGCTGAGAACATTATTTTAAACAATGCCTATTAGAAATATTAGAGGATAAAATGCTATCACTTTAAATGACCAAATCCAATTAGGCTTTTAAACAAGTTTGTAATGCTTTTTTGGATATCATTAGAATAGTTTTAATTTTAAGTATACTTCCTAATACTCAATACTAAGCGATCAGCCTTTAAACACTATGTAAAAGAAGCAGAATTCTTTTGATTAGTGTAAAGAAACATTACCTGCCAGACATTGCAACTGTGACTACATTATCTTGTTTGGCAGTAGAATACCATTTTGCAAACGACTTATAACGTCGAAAACCGGAGGACGCCCACGCCGATGAAGCCATTATTGGTAAAAAATGTGTATAATTTGGCCGGACAAAACATAAACAATAACACAAAACACGACAATAACCTGATCACCTCATTATAACAATATCAATACCCTCCTCAACTTGATGCAGGCCCACATGTTTCTGACAAGAAGGCTTAACGATGATACAAAGAACTACAAAGAAGCTTACATGAAGCTTAATAAGAATGGGATAATATATTGTTTAGGATAACAAAAACTGGATCATTGCAAAAAATATTTCATGAACATTCTCGGCATGCTCTCTAAGGACAAATGTAAAACTGAGGGGGGACATGACTGAACCGGCACTCTTTTGAAAATACATTCATATTGAAATATATATATATATATATATATATATATATATATATATATATATATATATATATATATATATGTATTTGGGGGGGCCAGAGGACTTGCCAAAGCTGTTTATTAATATTTTTTTTCCAAAATAGTTTTTTTTTTTTTCTTTGACGGAACCTAAAGACTTTTTTTAAACTTTGATAACGGTAATCTATAATTTTGAAACATAGATAGAGCGCTAAAATCACTTAGTCACTTCTGGAGTAGAAAAATCGCCATTTTAAACCAAGGGAACAACATAATTGTGAAATAAAAGAGACGATCTGCAAAATCCTAGAAATTATAGGTGGATTTCTTGTCTTCCAACATTTTTTTTTTTTTTTTATTAATTATAGGTGCTCCAACTGCAAGTGTCATTAGCACCAGTCTTCCAACAATGTGTGTAATCCTTTCAGCATTTTTCGCTAATAGAATAATGGGTCATATTCAATATATGATTTATTAGCAACTGCATAAATCACACCTGTTAAAAGAGGTGTTCAGACCTGTGTTCAAAATTTGGGCACTCACTAAAGATTTTATCTTCTAGTGTCGTCATTGGAGGTTTGGATATGGGGTCCCTAATTGGCCCTAGGCCCACCCCGTCTTTAATTAATTTATTAATAGGTACTTGCACAGGCGAAAATCAGATGGAAGGAGCACCGTACTGATCAAACTATCTTCCTAGTGTGCCATATTGTCAGATAGTTCTACATAATCTGCCTCTCTGGAAATCCCCCCCCCCATGGAATTTCTTAGAGGACTTTTTTTTCTCTTAAATGGGGAAACGTCATTAATATGAGTGTAAATACTATACCTATAAAAATTATGGGAGGGCTAATTGAAGGTGATGCATTAAATCGACTTTCTATGATCTTATGATCTTGACGCGCACAGGATATGGATTTAAGTTTAAAGCTGCGAATAGAGTGTATGACAGGTTAAATCGTTATCGTCTTATGGGCGGTCCAAAACTCTATGCCGATAACAAGGACCGTATTTAAGACCTTGTAAGTAGCTCAAAACACAGGCGTATATAGGAAATAATTTCGGGGGGGGGCTTGGAGTATTTCGGGAGTGCTGGGAGCATTTAGGGGGTATGGAATATTAACATATTAGGACTTCGAATAGTATATGTACAACTAAAACGCTATTACACCCAACAAAACATGTTTTACTCTGAGCTCTGATGTTATTTAATGTATTTTGAACGTTTTTATGACACATTTTTGCCACTGAATCAAAATAAATTTCGGGGGAGGGGGGCTGCAGCCACCTCAGCTCCCTTATATGATATTGTCTTTTTGTGGTTAAAAAGGCCCAGTCCCAAAAAAAGACAGGGCCAATATTGTCTACCGAGTCCCGTGCATCACACCAAACTGCAATAGTACTTACATCAGACAGACAAAAAAAAACATGAGGAAACGAATTAACACACACAAAAATGACGTTAGGAAGAAAGACATAAAGACTGCTTTATCGAGACATGCCTTCACAGACGGACATAAGTTTGGCTTCTACCAATACTCCATCCTCTCCACTGAATCCAACTCCGATAAACTCCTCCTCTCTGAATCAATATTTATCCATTTTGAAAAGAACCCAGTAAATGACAAAATTGATAAAGAAGTAATCTCCTCTACCTACTCCAAAATTTTCCATTTAATTAAAACATCTAGCTAAAACTCTATCCCGCCAGCAATAAAAACCCCGTCATACTTGCCTCCATTCCATTATCATTATTGTTTTATCATGCCGCTTCCTATCCTTTGAACCTCAGCCACCACCCTTAACTTAATGGGTGGACAAAGACTCTTCCTCCCCCACCCACTCCTTTCTCCAACACTTACCTTGATAAACCATAGTCAGAAATGATTTCGCAACTCTGAGACATAGCTCTCCGTCTTCTCATCGGTAAGCCTATTTTCATGCCTTTGTTTATTATATCCATGTTACCCATCTAGTTCTTAGACCAGTATTGATCTACCTCTAAATTAGGCTATAGCTATAGCACATACTTTCTGTATACTGATTTTCTACTTTTTAAATCTTTTTGTGAATTTATAAGATTCGTATTAACTTTGTCCTACCTGTTTTACAGCCCTGATGAAGGCTTGAATTTCATGCTGCAACGTCTGCAAACAATGAAACCCATTTTCACATGTAAAATGTAGTTTTATTAAGAAATAACGACCGAATCCTCACAATTCCTACCTTCCCATAAATTAAATAAGATCACTTAGTTCAGGAAAAATACTTTTTGGGGGTTTAATAGCGTTTTTTTTTTTTTGCTAACTATTCTAAGTTCAAGGTTGTTAGTATCCCATACCCTCAAAATCCCCTGTTCTTTCCAGCCCCCTCCCCCGAAATTATTTCCTATAAACGTCCCTGGGTTTAGCAAGGGGAGTTGTCTAAATAAAAGGAGGCGTGCCAGTTTTATTATTGTATTAGAGATTGGACAAACCGTTTATTAAGATAAATATTAATGAAAGCAGAAGAATTGGTTTAAATTTATAGAATCAGGATATAATGTAGATAAATTTTTATTTATTTATTTTTTTACGGCGCTTCGACAAATCTTGGGCCATTAGCGCCGATAATGTAGATAGATTTGGCACTTTTTCACCCAACCCCTTCTTCCGGCGAGGGAATGAATCATTTTGCTAATTAAACATTCATTTGAAGATTTTTGTTATTAATCATTATCCAGATGATATATCTGTCTTCAAATTGAAGCGTAAAGTGTGTCAGGAAAATTATTATTTATACAATATTATAAAAATTAACTTTTGATGGACTAACATTTACTAACTTCATTAACCTTTGTTGCTTTAACATTTAATGGACCTGATTCTTTCGGCTGTTCAATGATAGTATGATAGAAGATATCTCTAATCAAGGATTATAGCTTTACAATAGCAGTGTATAAAATCATTGTCATGTTCATGTCCATTTAATGATGACATCTCTAAGGTAAGGAATTTTTCTATTCCAACACTTAATACATTTTAAATTTATAAGTGTGCTTCAATGCCGTTAGGCTTTTATGTAACTAGAGGTAGATATTTAGGTATTTGTTTCTAAATGTCTCAGAATAAAGATTTTTTCACTGTTCATTTATTTATATTTAAAATAGTCGGATTCAATATTTATAACGAAAGTGAATTTATAAAGGAAAATGCTGGGAAATATTTATTATAATCGGATCTGGTAGAAAATAAATTGCGGGATAAATATAATTCACATTATTTGAAATGAAAGTCTGATATGAAGAAAATGTCAACAGTATCGGTCTAAGGACCACATTTCCAGCCTCAGCACTAGATGTTTTCGCCATGGGTATCTGTGGTAAAAGTTTAGAGGTGTACGCGAAATACTATATGGTATCAAGGGAGCAAACATAATTAAAAATAAATAAATAAAAATAAAAAGGTGGAGTCCATTGAATTTTCCATTTTAAAAATCCCCACAAGGAGATTTGTCATTGGCAACTTATCGATCTTGATTCCTCTAAGTGTAACCTCCTTCCAAAACAGAAATCTTTACAAAATGGCGGCCTTACCTTCCCCCTCGCAGGTAGGGTTAATTTATTTCAGTTTATCAGTCAAATTAACGTTTTGCATTTATTCCTGCTGCAATTATCTGAAGAAAATGTCTATATTTTATCAAATAAAAATGTGGTCTATTGGTTTTTTGAAGATTTCCCACTATGATTAGTTCACTACGTTCAATTATATTTATTTATTTAAATATCGCTTCGAACTAGTTATTTTAATATGTTTTATCCTTATTTCTACTTATTCTGGGTTGTTCATTATTTCAGCTTTTGTAGTGCTTTTGATAAAACTATCAGTAATCATGAAGTGTTGGATTTATGTTTCTCTTGTCTCTTCATTATTTATAATTGTCTAAAACAATATTATTTTTTTTATTGAAGATGATAGTTGTGTTTCTTTATCAGTTTAAATCAGTATGAGCTCCAATAATTCTTTTGTGACGTTTTGGCCATCTTAAGTTTGTCATTCTTTACTCATGTTCATTATTATTCTTGTGAATTGAACAAGCTAGAGAATAGATTTGGATGATTTGATAATAGATCTAAAAAACGACTGTCAAATGTTCTTTCCTTATTCTGTTACGAAAATGCAATAAAGTGAGATACTGTCCGTGTATATGATCCGTGTTTAATGCACTAGTGCCTTTTTTGTTTTCTTCACCTTGCCTGAAATGCTGTATTTACAATCTAAAAGGAAATCACCTGTACTGAAGCCAGTTATTTATTATAATCAACTCTTATGTACATTTAGGTTTTAAAAAAAAAATTGATAACTGTACAAATTAAATGCTCTCTACGATTTTTCTAATTACTTGTATTTTGTCCTTTTTAAGTACCAATTTGTAATCATTTTCTCTCTGAAAATTTTACTCCCTTGTACTTTGTCATGCCTGAGAATTTAAATGTGATTGGGTGTATAATATTTCAGACACTTAGATAGAGATAACATACGCATGTATACCCCCAGTCTACATATAACATGCAATACTTCCTTTCGTATTATTAAGCTCCTCATTCATGTTCTATTTAAAAAATGATAGCAATTTTATGTATGTATCTATCTATCTATATATATATATATATATATATATATATATATATATATATATATATATATATACATATATATATATATATATATATATATATATACACACATATATATATATATATATATATATATATATATATATAAATAAAAGTGTATGTATACATTTTTCTTTTATACATTTATTTTATTTATTATTCAGTACTTCTTACAATATTATTGAACTTTTTTAATTTAAATAAAACACCATATTCAGCATCTGAAAAGGCTCGGAAAAATTAAATGTATGTAATTTAAAAAAAAATGATTTTTTATTGAACAGTTTTTCTGCAATATGTTTATTTAACCCCCTTAAATCTGTTTCATTATCAATAGCATATTGATTAGCTGAGATATATGTCATATGATATGTTAAAGATCACCAAATATTGTAGAGGAAAGAAAATAAAGATGGAATATAACTGAAGGTATTTTTCAGAATCCCAATTATAATACTGAGTCCAAGAGTTTTAATAAAAAATTTTACTAAGCAGACACAATTAAAAGTGGTTCGAATGATGTTTTGTTTAAATCTTTCCTCGCCTTTCTAAGTAATGGATAAGTGGTTTTTATTCAAATTTAAATAATGAGATGAAGATAGTTAGCCGTTGAGGTGATAAGAAGTCATGGATGGTTGGGAATTTGCAAAGAGAAGAAACATCAGGTCTTCTAGACGAATCTGTATTCCGGACATTTCGGCTGCTCTGTGGCAGCCTTGTTCAGCTAAAAGATTTTTCTGAGCTAAACATTTATTTTTTTTACCTGAAGAAGGCTGCCACAACCAAAATGCAGCTGAAACGTCCGCAATATAGATTTTTTTTTAAGATCTGGTGTTTTCTCTCTTAACTGAATCCCAACCATCCCTTGATTTGAAATTTAAATAATTTTGTAATAATTGTAGTATATTTTTATTTGTTCATTAATAATTGTATTTATACTCTGCTAAAAATTATCCACGTAATATCTCAAAAAGTTTTTTTTTCTATCTGAGCATCAGCTCTGCTTAAAGAAATTAATATAATGTAATAAGTTAATTTCTATTTTGAAAAAATACTAATATGTGCCTCTTGAATTTTATGATACTAACACTATTAAATCCCCCCCCCCCCACTTTTTGTAAAAGCCATTTTTTCCTTAGAGGTACTAAATTAGTAAATTTATATAATTACGCATATCAACCCATCAGTAGGCGTGCCCTAATCTGTCATACTATTAGTCGCTACAGGTGTAACCATGTCTTAAACCCTTAATTAATTAGCAAAAACACAATTATTAATTTTTAATTATAATTCAATCATATTTATACGATTGTTATCTAATTATTAAAGTGAACAAATGAAAAGCTTGGCAGATAATGAAGTAAATAGCACATTATTTTACATTCTATAAAAAATAAATGTCATGCAAGTTCATTTTATTAAAACTTTTTTTAGTAGAAATCTAAACATTTTGAATACACATAAATTGGTTTTTATTAACAATTAGAGGACAAATTTTTTGCATGTTATCTTTTCATATAAAGTTGTTATATTTTTCACTCGTGTTTTTGGATGATATCATTTTTTTACCAGTCCTCTATAGAAATGGTATGTTCTCATTGTTTCTTTTAGAATGAATAAATTTTCCCTATATATTATTATGAATAAAATCATTTTCCATAAATTCCTCCTCAGACTCTTCTTCAAATAAAACGCCTCTCAACCATTGTTGAACAATAGCATCACTAAATTGTTGCACAAAACTAGTCTGCTGCCTCGAGGGAAAACCATTATAACTATGAAACTTAAATAATATTAAACCTTTTTTTTGGGGGGGGGGGGGCATTCGGTGTTACAAATTATGCCTATTTACTCTCTTAAGAACGCCTATTATGTTAGATTAGCCAATGATAAATGTTATTTCCGGTTTCCAACATATCCCCGTATGGGGATTATGCTCATTAGCTACGTGTCTTTAAGGACCTAGCTAAAATTATACCAAAACCGCATAACACTTACGAGTATAAGTTCGCTTTATAATGTGAGCAAATATCACTCGAATCATGAATGGAGCAGTGTATAATTGTTTTAAAATAATACATTTTTATAAACATAATTAAAAATTTCATTTTCTAGCATCATTACACTTTTGAAATTGTTCTTTATGAAACTATTCTAGCAATCATTTGATGATAACAATTCTTGTTACTCACATTTTGAAGGGAAACTATTATTACATACCTGCACCTGCTGTTTGGAATACCTATAGTCAATGGGGGGTGGGACAGGTTCGCTTTGCTACCTGAAAGGTTATTGGTGGTCATTCCTTAATTGGAACAAATAATATACCTATGTGCGTAATTTAGGGAATATCTACATCATTGGTAAGTAACTGAAATAATGTAATTTAGAAAGATTTTCTTTTTAACAAAATTGAATATCTAGAAAACAATTGTTGGATTTCATGTTCATTAGATCAGCTAGACACCAAGTTGTGCAAAAACAAATACTTGAATTGAAAATAATTTATTTAATATAAATATAGCCAAATAGAACAAAACCAATTCTATATCCTTTTTCAATACTATACATCCCAATTGTTTATAACTAATATCAAATCTACAATAATGTGACTTCAAAAAATTAATTCAAATTTATTTACAACCAAACCAAACCCCTTACCTACTTGTACTTAACTTAATTTACTAGTATATGTACCGCCGAAGCGAGTACCAGGAATTTCTCACTATTAATCTGCCATTTTCCATATGTAAAACAATTTTCCATATGTAAAACAATTTTCCAATTAAGAACCTGCAGTAAATACGCAATAAAATTCAACTTAAAAAATTTAACATATACAATAGACCCGCAGAAGAAATGTTCTATTTGTAGTTTAAATGTTCTAGAGAACATAAATCATTTAATTATTCATTGCCCTGCTTATGAGTCCTCAACGCACTCAATAGCAATAATAAATATAAACTCATAGGAATATCTAGATATATTAAGGAAGTTCTAAAGTGCCGATCATTTATTTTAAATGAATAAAAGTTAATTATTTTTTATCTTTTTTTTTTTTATTCTTTGCTTTTTTATTTATTTATTTATATTTTTTTTGTTCTTTTAATAATTCACTTTTCAGTTAATTTACATTTGATTTAAGTTATAATATTATGACTATATTTATTTTAATCATAAGCGGAAGGATTTTGTTTATGTAATATTAGTTATATTATTTATTTCTCATGTACAGATATTGTTATTTTGCAACTCATTTGCCTATTATAGTTTGCTCATATTAGTAAAATAGTACAAATATATGTTATAACAGTTAAACAGTTAAAATTTAAAATGACTAACAATAGGACTAAGTAAATAAATAATAAAAAAAAAAATAATAATACTGTAACAAATTCGAAGTACATATTTATAATAAACAATTTTTTTTTTTTTTTACGACACACCATCTTGGCCATTAGCACCGTCCACTTGCAATTATCACTTTCTTTATTAGTCACTATGTTTATGTATTAAAATTAGAATATTAATTCAATATGTTGTTCTAATTGAATATTATACTATTTTGAAATGGTATTTATTCAGCTAATGTACTATAGGAACTTCTTACTTCAATTTGATAAGAGTCGTAATTTAAAGTTGCTGGTTAAGACTCCCTACAGTAACTTTCTTGTGTTGGATCTTATTCTTAATTATGCCTTTAATTTTATTTATTGTAATTTTCTCATATTTATAAAACCAAAAGTTGTATTGGCGTCATGGGCATCACTGAAAGTCTGAATAGTGACAATTTGTTTTAGGTGGCAGGCAGTAATTTTAGTGTTTATGAAGCTCATTTTAATCAGATTGAACAACAAGGAACAGTCTCTGCAGGTGATGCTGCCAGATTTTTGAAAAGTTCAGGTCTTTCAGATGCTATTCTAAGCAAGGTGACTCTTAAGCATTTCTGATAATATAAAATAATTCAAATTAAAAACTATTATTATTTACAAAAGATAGATTTCTGCCTATTATAATCAATTTCTTTAGTCATTTATTATCGATTGGTCCTACAAATTCTGTGTTTAAAGTGAGAAGCGTTTCTTCTTGTATTCATTCCTAAAGTACTTCATCAACAAATTAAGAAAAAGTGGACATTTAATTATAGCGATTTTTAGAAATACAGTAGATTTGTTGCAACGTGTGTAGATTTGTAGCAATTAAATTGAAAAAAATGCTTAATAGACTTTTTTATTTTTAACAGATATGGGACCTTTCAGACCCAAATGCTAAGGGTTATTTAAACAAAGCCGGATTTTTTACTGCACTAAAATTAGTTTCGCTTGCTCAGTTAGGACAAGAAGTCAGCATGGTGAATATATTATTGGATACACCAGCTCCCAAATTTGTAAGTTATACGCTAATTTCAAATAAGGATAAGAATGTTTGTATTCTTCCCTTTACTATCTCTATCATAAATTTGTATACTAAATAATATAAAAGTTTAAATAGGACTTTAAAGTTAAAAATTAAGTAAAAGGTAGTATCAGAGTAAGGCCAAGTGCAAATTGAGCAGAGGGCATCCTAGCAGTGCTAAAGGGGCTGCAGAAATGGAGAGAAAACAGGACAGAGAAGAACCGTAGGACCCAGTTCAGAGCCAATCTCCCAAATTGAATCCAGCTCAGGAATGTACCTAGTTCTTACCAATGTTGGGCAAAAATCATTCAGAATAATAAATAATGAATAAATCTGTTATTTAATTCTGAATAATGAATAATTTTTCATTCATTATTCAGTCAATTCAATGAATAACATAACTTTTTATTTGTATTCATTATTGAATAACAATGATTTATTGAATGAAAATTTTTATTGAATAAAAATGATTTATTGAATGAAAATTTTTCTTGAATGAAAGGATTTTCTTAATGAAATTGATTTATTTGACTGAAATCTAATAAAAATGACTTAAGTTCATTAAACTTTTTCTTACTTTTAATTAAAATTATTTATTTAAGTGATATTGTTTACTGAACTTAAAGAATCTGAGTTTGTTGTTCCATGAACCACATTATTTTAAATTTACAATAATAATGACTGAAGAATGAAAAATAATTATTTATTCATTAAATAAAATAAAAGAATCAGTCAACGAATAACTGAATAAATTCTTATTCAATAAATTTTTTTTGAATAATGAGTCAACCCTGTTATTCATAGTATAACAAATCAATCAGTGAATGAATAATTTATTCAATGAATAAATTCGTATGCAATAAAAATTTATTTGAATGATTATTGAATAAAACATTTATTGAATAATGCCCTACTCTGGTTCTTACAGACGTGGATGCTGCATTACTTTTACTCGAGTCTACTATTTTAAAAACAATTGCTTGTGAATTTTAAACAAACATTTGGAGTTATTCTTCAACAATTTTGTGAAACTCATGAAATCAATAGAGAGGATATTAGGGGGAAGAAAGTTATCGAAATTTTGCTACACACATAAAAACTAAACATAAACAGTACAGCCACACATTGGATACACTACTCATACATTTGTCTGTGTGGACTAACACACACTTGTGCTCCAAAATGTAAACTATTCAATATTGTCCATAACTGAAATTCATAATTTTTATTTTATTGTTATATTTTCGTTATGTATTCATTATCTTATCTATCTTTATTTTTTATTTATTTATCTTTAAATTCATTTATTTATTTTTTATTAATCCATTTATTTTTTTTTTGTCTTTGTTACAGTTGTTAGTTTACTTCTTATTGTCTTTTTTATTTATGTATTTTTGTTTTTCACTATAACATTGATATATAAAGAGTTTGCTATTTGGTTGCAGAATTTTATAAATTAAAAATAAATAGTTCAGATACATTTTGATAGTTTTTATAAACATTTTTTTGTTTATAGTATTATGTGATTCGCTTTGCACAGATAGCATAAATAAATAATATAATCCGGGTATTGTACAACACAGTATAATTTTGTGCTGAACATATCCAACTATCCATGACTCAGCACATTTAAGAGAGATAGAAAGAGTATTGCTAACACAAAAGGCCAGTATGCACCTGCGCTGAGTTCAAGTTGTGCCTTTCCATTAGAACCTGTGGTTTACAGAATCCCCTCTGCCTACGCTTCATCTCTACTATATCTACCCTGGGCTCAATTTGCACCCAGCCTTAATGTGGTGTATGTGAGTGTGCATTTATAGAAGAGAGAAGTGTTCAAAAATCAATTCTAAAAATTAAACTCGGGCTTGAATATTCTTGTATGTAGTTGTGATCCAGAGCGCGAAAAAAACATTTTTTTAATAACCTATGAATGAGAAGATGGGATCTAGACTCCTATAAGGCACACTGATCCTCAACCCTCCCTGGTAACTACAATATGTCTAATAACTTATATTACTGTTTATTAGTCTAAGCTGCTTTTTCAAGAAAAAATCATTTAAATTATGAGTATATATATATATATATATATATATATATATATATATATATATATATAAAAAAAGAAAATCGATAAAAACTAAAATTCATAGATAAACAGAAAAATTTTAAGGACAATACATAAACCAAAAATATTTTTTTAAATGTAGAAAGATAAAGTTTACACACATTGATGGCACTTGTTGTGTTGTCTCAGGTGTTTGAATAATTGTAGAAGCAAAGACAACCTGGCCCATAGTCAGACTTACGGAGGGCTCAATAAATCAGCAGTGAATTTACAAATTATAAATAGTTGATATGGAAGTATCTTTCGCACTCTCCTGATGTCTAGCTGCAACGTTTTAATCCTTCACTGGTCCTGTTCTCTTCTTTTAATATTGTCGACTTCGTTTCTTTTTCCAACCACTCCAATATAAATATATATTTAAACAATTATTTACATCCACAAGAAATCTGAAAAAAAATCTTCCAACTCTTCATTTCCTGCATTATTATTTACTCTCCTGACTAATTTGATGCCCAGTTTAATCGTTAATTATTTATTTATTTAAAGATTGTAAAAAATTAATTTTTACTTTTTTAAGGAAGTACAAGGAAGCAGCCTTCCCCGAAGAGAATCTCATCCTGTAATTAGTACCTTAACAACCCCAGCGAGTGATTGGGCTATGACTCCTCTAGAAAAATTGAAGTATGAACAGTTATTTGAGTCCCTTCAACCCCTGAATGGTGTTATTCCAGGCAATAAGGTATCTATTAAGAAAGTATTTGAATAAATTATTTGTAGCTACATCTCTTCCCAGTTATTTAAAAATGTAATGAATTTCAATATCATTTAATTACCAATGGTACTCAAAGGTGAATTGACCTCAACTCCACTGGTTCTGCTAAGTACGGAAACTTTTGAATTGCAGTTTGAAAATGATTTATCTGTTTTAGTTCTCTTTATAGACGGAAGGTCAAAAGAACTTCTCTAAACAGTTTCACTACCTTTATTTCTTCCCTATATATTTCACACCCTTTAGTGCCTCTTCAGGTGAATATGTTACAAATATAAAAACTTGCAGCCTCAACTTGAGGAACAGAACCTTCCACTAGCAGGGCCATGTCAGACTGCAATATGTTCTAGCCCCTCTACTAGCTCTTATGTTAAGGCTGTAAGTTTTTATATTTATAACACAATCCCCTGAAGAAGCACTGAAGAGCGTGAAACATACAGGGAAGAAATAAATGTAGTGAAACTATGTAGTGAAGTTTTTTCAACCTTCCCCCATATTCCAGAATTTCTAATTATTAAGTTGCTCTTTTTTTTTCTTTTTCTTTTTTTTTTACGGCGCATTGACGTCTAGGCCATTAGTGCTGACATTCAAGGTGCAGCAAGGAATTTTCCCAACAAGCCGTGAGATGAGAAAATTCCTGCCGCCGGTGGGAATCGAACCCACCATCTCTCGCATATGAATCTAAAGTGTTAGCCTCTAGACCACGGGGAGACCCTAAGTTACTATTTTATTTTGCTTTCTAATAATAATTTGTAAATTAATTTTATTGTTCTTCGATTCAATTATTATGTTCATTATTAATTTAATTTGCATTTTTCTAGTTTCCCAAAACATACTTATAACGGCCTATATAAATTAATATTAATCTTATGAACAGTTAATGTATAAACTATAATCTAAAGTTAAAATATAAATTAATATCGCTATTTGTTTTTAATAAAATGTATGACATACTGTTACTTATGTGTTTTACACATTGGTAACATTATGTAAAAAAAAAATATTCTAGAAATAAATATTATTTGTTGAATAAACTGCAACTGGTCTCTTAGTTTTCTTCATAATTTTTTATTTATATTCAAAACAAACAAAATTGATGGTTTCCCCTTTTTTCATTTTCATTTGCATTCAAGTCAAGAGATTGATTGGCTACGGTCAGCCAATCATATGCCAGTTCCATGAGTGTGGTCAAGCAAGGATAATCTTTTAGTATTCAAGCCCCTCTCAGATACCATTCTAAAGAAAGAGGTTTTTTGTATACTGTTCCTCCAGCTGGAGCTCCCAACTGCCTTTTGTCTACTGTCTTCTTGATCAAGTCCTACCAAAGCCTATTTCAAATTATTTACTTCTATGCAGGGAAAAAATTATATTAAAATAACTCACATATATGATAAACCATTTTCCATTTACATCAAATAAAACGTTTAAAAATATGTATAACAAAAATAATATTTAATGACTATGAACTAAAATAGTCTATACATATTTCAACGAGCCTAAGTTGCTTGTGATATTACTGGGTCCAGGGAAGAATAACTCCATAACCACAGAACCAGTATGAGTCCTTCAATTGGATTCCTTAAACTTCCAGGTCCTTTGGAAGGTTCAGGAAAATATACATGCTCGAGTGAGTCACTAGAAATCTTACTTTTCAAATAAGTTCCTACATTATTTTTCAAGAAAAAGGGAAGGAGTTAGACAGGGAGGCAGTTAGACAGTGAGCTTGAAAAATCCTCTATAAAAAAAAATTACATTGCTTAAATTGTAATGTCATGCATTTCTGGTGATTTATATTGAATTGTTTTATTTATTTTATCAATAGAATGTTGAAGATTGTTTTATTCATGATTTGTATCATTCAGAATAACATTTATATAATTTGGCCAAATTTATTAGTTATGCAGACTATTTATTAGTTAGACTTACTCATTTTGAAGAGATTTCATTTTTTTTTTTTTCATTATAGGCAATGATGTTTTTATAATGTTCGAGTTATGAATAGGTTCTAATGTACAAAACTTTAAAGGAATATTATATTTGCATTTAATCTATAACTATTTAATATAGATTTTTTATTATTTTATTTTGTAGTTATATTTCTTATAATTTTTATCTAATTTATTTTTGTACAGGTGAAAGGGCTACTGATTGACTCTAAATTGCCTGTTGCAACCCTTGGTAAAATATGGGATTTGGCCGATATGGACAAAGATGGAAGTTTAGACAAGCACGAATTTACAGTAGTAAGCCTTTTTCCATGTTATCCTGGCAAATGAACATTGTATTTGTTTAAATATATATATATATATATATATATATATATATATATATATATATATATATATATAAGTTCACATAGTTGTTTAAAGTGGCAAATAAAAAATAAATTAAGAGTCATCTTTTTTCTATAAGGCAGGGTTGTGCTAAATTCATCTTAAATAATGAGTAATGTATTAAATCATGTATTATACTAGTCTAAAATAATGAACTATTTTATTTATCAATAATAAACATAACAGATTCTAGAAATATTTCTCGTGTTGAATTCAAATATTTCAGTTTTTCCTCATCAGGCTGGTGTTTTGAGTGATATTATTTTTTTAAATAATTGTTAATAAAATCAGTAACTAGCTAACTTAAAACTACATGCTTATTCAGTCACCTAGAATGTGATAGATTGTGATTTTCAGGCATATTTTGCATCTGGAACATTTCTCTTCTTGGTCCAACAGTAATCAGCCAGCATATTAGAACTTGATTTGCCTCAGTGTCCTTTTTCTATTGTACAATTTTGGTGATAAAACCGTTTATGTGCTCCTTGTTGGAAGCCCCAATATTCTCTGGGAAGAAGTCTTGAGTGAGAGTTTAAAAATTGAATTTTAATGGCATGTTGCATTTTATAGCTCTATAAGAATGCAACATGTCTTAAAGCAGGTAAGCCACATATCGTGGTAGTTTTCTGCTTTGTGGTTTCCAAGAAAATTACTGCATTCATTCTGAAAGCCTACTAGGCTGTTTTTTCCAAATGATTTGACTGTCCTTAAAAATGTTCACCATCCATTAGTGACTATATTTGTGGTCCAATGAAAAAATTTCCTTCTTTCAAAATCTTTCTTTCAGTTTAGCATCAATGACTTTAGGGAATTTTTATATGGGTAACTCATTTATTTATTATCTCAAAATAGCAATTAACAATCATTAATCTACTATATATTATTCATTCATGAAGTTACCTGAAGGATGAAAAGTCACTTAACAAATAAAAAGTCCAACTCGCAGGAACTGTGTCATCTTAGTGTGGTTTCGTTCTCACCCCAAGTGTCATTAGGAAAGCTTGAAATAGAAACAGTTATTATTTTGTTAGGCCTTTCGAGAAATACTTTTATGCCTCCAGATACGTTACAGATGACTAGGGTACCTTACCTGGAAAAATTGCTCCCGGCCTTCTTAACATTCCCTCTAGGAAAACACTATTACCAAAAAATTTCTCATTTTCTTGTCTTCACTTACTATAATACTAATTTTACATATAAATTCAATAGAAATAAGAAAAACAACCGATTGCAAAGTTAGTTAAAGAACTACAAAAACCCGTTCAAAAAACAAAAGAAACACATTTGAAATTTTAAGTACTTATTTCTACAATTTACATCGCCTAATCGAAAATTGTTACAGAACCTTTTTTGTAGAGAATTTAGTAAGTTTTTGTGGTCACCTTCCACTTACCATGATTTTCCAACTGTTTTTGAGACATTTACAGAAATATACCAAGATCCCAAACCTTTCATGTCTATTAAAAAAAAAATGTTTTTTGAATACTTTCTTAACTCCAAATTAAACCAAAATTTAAACATCTTAGTTTAGATGAATTTCAAACATGTAGAAAATATTTTAATTAAATCCTACGATTGTAAGCACCCAAACTGAAAATGAGTTTTCACCGAAGCATAAGGATTAAAAATATAAAATATATTTAAACAATATGTATACCCATACGCTGTTTACTAATTGTGTGTTGATTTTTCTTAGGCTATGCATTTAGTTTATAAAGCACTGGAGAAGTATGCAATTCCAAACAGCTTACCTCCAGAGCTTTTGCCTCCAGGGAAAAGGGATTCAAAATCCTTTGGAAACCAAACCATAATGAATGTAAGCATTCTTTATTATTTGTTTTTCCTCTACTCTTGGTTATGATTTTAGCGTAATGGTAATTTTTATTTAATATTAATGATCTGATAATGAGCACTCTCAAAAACAAGTGATGTGCCTAAGGAAGAAGTGTCATGAATATGAAAAGTTTAAATTTAATGATTTTAAATTCTATTTTATGTTATAGAAAAGCATATTTATTTATTTTTTAATCTATTTCATGTGGTTATTACAGTTATTTACATTATGCGTTATTAATATCTTTAATTCTAAACATATGAAATTAATTAATAATGATGTTTAAACTGTTTGTTTTTTTTTTCTAATGAAAAATACTATAAAAATAAGTAGAATGAAGATACTCATCCAAATAATATTATTTTATTTCAATAATAATCTGTGTTTATAATGCTTGCAAATATCATATTAACTTATAAAGCAGAGTAATATTGCAATTTTTTTTCTTGTTTTGTGCCATGCCACATTAATTTAATTTAATAGTTCAACAATAATTTATTATATCATAATTAAGATTTGATATTTCAGGGATGTTCAACGTGGGTGGTCAGTCCTGATGACAAATTGAAATATGACAATCTCTTTATCCTTGCTGATGTTGATAAAGATGGGTACGTGTCAGGAAATGAAATTAAAGATGTTTTCCTGAGATCAGGAGTTCCTCAAGCTGTCCTGGCTAATATTTGGTACAGTACCCTCCACTTTTTTATTAGATGATTTAATGGCGTTTTAGTCTGATCAAATTTATCATTATTTTATTCTCAGGTAAGCAGGTATCATCAATATATTCTCTTGTATTGATTAATGTGGGTAATAATTTTTTGATTTTTTAAAACATTTTGTTAAAAGGTTGCCACATCACC
This sequence comes from Gonocerus acuteangulatus, assembly GCA_946811695.1. NCBI lineage: Eukaryota > Metazoa > Arthropoda > Insecta > Hemiptera > Coreidae > Gonocerus > Gonocerus acuteangulatus. The sequence continues at coordinate 33,712,036 of OX328132.1, read as the reverse complement.
ATTTTTAATATGGTATGATATGGAAGAAAATTTTGTGGGCCTGGTTATATAAAATGGACTGTATGAAGAACGATAGTTGAGAAATTAAAAATATATAATTTAATGAGCATATAAGATAAAGAATGGGAGGAAAATGTGCCAAAATCAGAAACAAATTGTGGTTAATGGTTTAATAAATTTTGAAATATTCCAAATTGATGATGAGCTGCTTAAGTTGTTGAGATGATGATATTGAGGATATGATTTATGGAGATCCATATAATGAATTAAGTAGGTACCTGTTGAATGGTGCCTTGGTATATTAAAACATGGATACTCACTTCTGTTCTTCCTGTTCCCTTCATTTTCAGCCAGTTGAATCCTTTCTCACCTCTATGGCCCGGTAGTTATAGTTTAATACTCGGCCATTGTATAGTATTTAAGAAAACCGGTAAAAAAAAAGGGCTTTATGCGATCTTTGAGGGCGAGTAGTTTTCAGTCTGTACAGCCGACTTGCCCGGGGAGGTTCGACCAGGTGATGTAGACGGAGCCACCATCGGCGGAGTCCAAGCATGTTTTCTTGAAAGTAAAATATATCTTTAGGGTGGGCAACCCTAAACACATTTATTACACATCCCACCAGAAAACGTTTTGTTGTGTTTACTGGGATTGCAAAGAGCATAGCAATACATTATTCATTTATTTTTGTTATTAATAACCTGTGATTAACTGGCGAGATCCTACTACTATGCCAACTCAAGTTATAAAGTGTTAAAGGTTTGACTATTAAGGTGTTAAGGTTTGTTATTATTTTTTTTTATATTTTAGGTCTCTCTGTGATATGAAACAGTCAGGCAAATTAAATGCTGAACAATTTGCTCTTGCAATGTGGTTTATTCAAAAGAAAATAAAGTCCGGTATGGATCCACCAACTACTCTTACTCCAGAGATGATACCACCTAGTATGAGATCTCAGATGAGTGTAAGTGCATTTTAGCTTGAAATGAAATTAAAATCACAGTAGACTTTAACACAATTTAAATAAGGTACCTAATATATTGTATAATTATATTCAATGTATTTGTATTGTTATTAGTGACAGAAGTTTCCTCCTTACTCTTCATTTTACTTTTATTTTATTTATGTAGATGCCTGATGAAAAACCTGAATAGGTTCGAAATGTCGCCAATATAAACTAATGTTTTAAACAATTTTGGGAAGCAACTCCTGCCACTTTCTTCAATAATACACACACACACACAAACACACACACACACACACACACACACACATGCATACATACATATTATATACATGCATTCATATACATCTACTAAAATTTGATTTTTTATTTTTTTTACCTGGTGTTTGTAGTCAGCTCACCGGAATCGATGTTGTGGTAAACAGGGGTTTCCTTCCCCAGTGAGGAAACACTAACGCATATAACATAAATTATTCTAATTTATTATCTTCTTATGATCTGAATTTATAATATTTCCTTTCAGCATGAGTTAAATGTTACTTCTAATTCCAACCCAGAATTGGACATGATAAGCAATGATATAGAAGAATTATCAAAAGAGAAGCATATGCTGGAAGCTGAGATTCTTCAGAAAGAAGCTGAAATTAAAATTAAGTCCAGTGAAGCCAAGAGTCTTCAAGTAAGAGATCTTACCTTTTTGTTCATTCGATGTCTCATAACACTCCTCCTAGAGAAGAAAAGAAGCATCTTCTATATTTTTTGGTTCTGCATCCAAAAAAAAAATAATAAAAAAAAACTAAACTAAAAAAAGTCAGTGCCAAAACAAGTAATACTTTATAGGTGCCATTTTTTAAAAGTTAGATAAACTATACAAGCTGTTTTTTAACTATGGTATAATTGACAAATATCTAGGATTTTTGGATTCAGCAACCCAAAAAATGTAGAATAGGCAGGAATTCAAAGAGAGGAGAAATTGTTTTCAGCTGACCAGTGTATTCAGTAAATAACCATTTTTTATTTCAATATTTATCTCTGCTCAAACTACCCTAAATTACATTTTAAAGGCAATCATATTTTGGAGAGATGTGGGCAAGACCATTGATCAGATATGGTTTTGCTACATTGTATAGAGCAGCTAACAGGTATACTTGTGTAGGTATGCTTGTGTCTCAAATTGGTTTACTCTCTGCCTTCCTGTTTTTATATATCACACAAAAAAGTGCATTTACCACCCTGTATTTATTATTCAATACTTATTAGTTAAAATAATTAACTGGTTAAGAAATTGTTCTCTTTAATTTTCTACCACAAAAACTATCCGTGTGTTACTCTCAAAAAGGAAAAATAGTGGCTACTCCTAACTCCCAAATCGCAACAAGAAGAGGTCGGTTTTAAGAGGTTCTTAACTAGAGTAAGGACATTAAATGCGATACCCAAGAATACTAGTGGGAGAATGCCGTGCCTCAGAAACGACGCCCGAGTAGTCTTGCAGGAGAATGTCATGTGCCAGAGTTGACACCCGCGTATTCTCGCCTCAGCTGTATTTCTTGATTGCGTACCCTCCTTAGCCTTGAGTGTGTACAAAGTGCTCTAGCAGGAATGGGGGATAATTTCTGGTTTAACCCTTAACTGGTAACATACAAATTTTGAGCTTTATAAGTAACATGCGTCTGTGAGACGTGTGCGCACTAAAAATATACCCTCAATCCCTCGAGGCAATGAACCTAGTAGGAGCTAATATATTGTCATTGGGTCTAAATAGATTACAGGGCCTGTGATATTGTTAGTCTTGACATTGGCTGGTCAGCTCTTTTTGATGGTGGGCTCATTGTCCAACTCTCAATTCTAGGCATTATTAGCCCTTACGCTGCTAGGGAATGATATATCAGTCCGGTAGTTGCAGTGCTACAGACTGATATTTCAGTCTGAAGGAAGCTGTGTCTCGAGTGCTGCGGACTGATATATCAGTTTGGCTTCTTTTGAGCTTGGCTGCTGTGAGCTATTATATCAGTCCTTCTACTATCACCATCTGTAGGCTGTTTATAAAAGCTGCAATGTCCTTCAAAGCCGATGGGGGGCATAGGACTTCACTTTTGTCACTAGCTTCCAACTACTCAGCCTACCTGTACATATACCTGCTCCCTCCTTTTTTTTACTACCGAAAATCGTTGTTTCTCTTTACCTGAAATTTACCCTGCATATTTTTCCAGTATATTTTATGCTTTTCAGGTGAACAATTGTGTGAGTATAAATATTTCTAAGAAAATTTATTCTGAACAAGAATTGTTAGAACTTTTGACGGGTGTGAGCGAAAGTGAAGCGGAGTTTTCTTCCGATGAGGGTTCTGATGATGTATCCCAAAATATTTCTATTTGAACTAGTGGAATGCAAAGTACAAGAGAATTATCCTACGCGAAACATCTTGTGACAAAATTATTCAGCACACAGAACTCCAGACGCTAGCCTATCCCGCACCACCGTGTCATCTAGCGCTACGATTAATACACAGCCTAAAGGTTAACCCATGTGGCTGACATGCCTTTAAAAATTGTAATTATGACAGTTTACCTAACTCTAGAAAAAAGAAAAGACATATCCTTCTTATAAATGTCTCAATCATGCCCTCAATGGGATGACTGGAAGAAACAAAAGAAAATTAACATTGGAATTTAAGAAAATAGAGATGAGTTAGTAGCACAACTATTGCTTATCCAATAGTACTGGGTGGATAGACCATCTGCCCCCTCCTCCTGGTACTGATATTCACCACTTTATTGGTAACAGAAAATACACAGTTTTTTTTAAGCTTAATAAAATTCTGACAAATGTCTGAACCACACAGAAAATTTATTTTTATATACAACAGCAAACATGTTCATATAAAGGTTTAATGTAAATGTATAAATTCTGGTAATCTTGCAATTTTATAGGGAGAATTGGACACCCTAGCTGCTACATTGAAGCAATTAGAAAACCAGAAAGGAGAAGCTCAAAAGCGCTTAAATGATTTGAAAAATCAAGTAAGTTAATATGTTTTTTAGATTATAGATATGCAAAGCATTTTTAGATTTAAGGTTGTCTTAATGTAGATTTATTTTTTGTACATTTTCATTTTATCAGCTTAGATGTTCCTTTATACACTACATTTTCTTCAGTTGAGTTTCTGTGATTCAGTACAATTGTGTGCATTTATTTGACACGAAAGATCACAAACTAAAAATGTTAATAAAATACATAGATTTGTAAAGATTTCACCAAATAATGTAAAATAACAATTATTTTATCCCCCCTCCCCTCTTGAATGATGATTTTTAAATTGACTGATTATAATTGATTGCCCTTGTGATTATTTCAGGTAGAGAAACTCAGGAGAGATGCTGAAGAACAGGAAGCCCTTGTTAAATCCCAAGAGGAAGAACTAATGTCTAAAAAACAAGAGTTAGAAAATTTAAAAATAGAAGAGAGTCGCCTTAGTTCACAGCAAAATGAATTAAATCAGAAACTAAATTCATTGAGCAATACATTACAAGATTCACAACTAAATATTAGTCAGGTAGGAAATATAGTACAAAAGTATTACATTGAATTTATTTGAAGAACTCTAAACATTACTATAATGTGAATAATGAATGAAAATATGAAATATTTGCTTTGCGATCATTGAAATATGTTAAAATAAAATGGTTCTCATGGGGATTTGTGGCAATACTGTACTTAGTGGTTAAGGTTTACGTGTTAAAGTATTTTGTATATAAATTTTTCTTGTTTTTAACTTTGATAATACTAGGGAAGTCATCAAGAGGAAACATTAATTCCTTTTATGGGATTACATTTTACAAGTGAGTCCACTGCTTTAAACATGAGTCCAATTCCTAATCACAGTACGGTACAGAGAGCTGGTAGTGGCCCGCAGTGGAACGAAAGTAGTCCGGAGTACCAGAAGGGGACTGTAAGTGACCCACATACATCTGGAAGTGCCCGAGGATGATTATAATGTCCCAGAATTAATTTTTAGAGACTGGAAGTGGCCTGTATGTAGTCCTTGGGTGAATATAGAGCCCTGTAGCCCATTATTAGAGACCGGAAGTGACTCAATTCAACCTGGGCGTGGCCCAGTTCGACCTAGAATTAGCCTAGAGTTGTATATAGTGCCCCAGAAATATGAGAGACCAGAATTGACCAAGTTTTACCAGGAATTAGCTTCTTTTTTTTCAAGTAACCTTATATCAGTGTTGGGAAAAAATCATTCAGAATAATCAATAAATTTGTTATTTGATTCTGAATAATGAATAATATTTCATATATTATTCAACCATTCAATATCGAACGGAACTTGTTTGTTTTCATTATTGAATAAAAACAATTTATTTGAATAAAAATTGTAATCGATTAAAAACAGAGTTTGGCAAAAATTAATTACAGAGTCCAGAAGTGACTCACATATAGCCAGAAGTTGTCCAGGGATGAGTGTAGTGACCCTAAAGAGAACCATAAGTACTCAGGAGTCACCTAGAACCACATGGAAGTGACCCAGTTAATAATTTAGTTCCCCAGAAGTGATTATTTAACCTTTTCGATGCGACATGGGCAAGCGAGACTAATCTCATTGAAGGCGGAGAGCGCCCGCTACCTACTCCCTCTACAAGCAGACCAAACTCCTTCTCCTAGAGCAGTTTATTTAGGCGCTCGTTACTAATCATCATTTTCATGTTTGTCTTATGCGACTAACGACATGTTTTACTTGAAATGTTTATTTACTACAATTTAAATTTTTAAGATTTTTAAATGTAGCAAAGAATAACTTTTTTTTAAATTATTATAATAAGCTACTCCTTTATTATTTACAGTTTCACTAAAAAAATGCCCCCAAGAACATTTTTACCGTGCATGCTTCCCACAGATGCATGTTACTTATAACGTTCAAACTTTATACGTTGCCAGTGCTCTGTACAAGCTCAAGGCTAAAGAGGGCTCGTAATCATGAGATGCAGCTGTGGCGAGAATACTGGTGTACGATTTTCTCCCGCGAGAATACTCGGGTCTCGCCTCTGAGGAATATCTTTCTCCGGCGAGTATTCTCGGGCATCGCATCGAATGGGTTAATACTGTAAGTAAACAGGAAGTTGCCCAGATCCCCCCTGGAATTGGCCCTGGGATGGATATAGTGCCACACAAGCCAGATCAAACCGGACTTAGCCAACATGGACCAGGAGTGGGACAGATTGCCCCTGGAAGTTGCCCAGAGCTGACCAATACTGGACCAAACTGGAAGAGTGGATTGGCAGTTGGCCAAAGTAGACCAAAAGCGGTCTGAAGTGGACTGGAAATGGTCAGTTATGACCGGAAGTTGGCGAAAGGGATTAGAATAGTATCGAAAGAGGAACAATAATGGATTGGAAGTGGGCCGGAAGTGAACTTTAAGGTGGCTTGTTCGTTAAAATTCATAATGAATAAATAATGAAAAATAATGGATTATTCATAATGAGTGAATCAATGAATAAATAATAAAGCCAACTCTGTTATTCATAGAATAAAATAAAATCAGTCGATGAGTAACTTAATCAATGAATAAATTAGTATTCAATAAAAAGTTATTTGAATTATTATTGTATAAGACGTTTATCAAATAATGCCTAACTCTGCAGTAGAGCCAATATTTTTTAAGGTAAAAAATAAATATTCAACTAAGTAATTATAAGCACTGTCATCTCAAATTGATTTTGAGAAACGCCTTGTCTGTAAATCTTAGCTAGTAGTATGAAAAAAACTAGTAAGACAAAAATTACAA